>VHZZ01022300.1:17480-31966 GCA_009801015.1 Silene noctiflora | reverse complement strand
TTTAAGCTCAAGATCTAGGATTGGAAGGAGTCCAATCCTAGTGCCCATGAATTTCATCCGTTTTATATGGTAAGAAGACGATTTTTCCCTTACCTTTTTTCTTATGTTTTGCATGCATAAGATCTATAAGTTTTTATGACTAAAACTTTACAAACATATGGGATATGTGAGAATGAGATTTCCAGCAGAGAGTATGTTCTCTATTCCCTCAACTAAGTTACCTGAACCAGAAGGATTTTCCAGTCAATTTTTCAAAGACTCTTAGGATGTGGTAGGTGAAGAGGTCATTACATATGTACAAGATTTCTTCACTCATGGGAAGTTTCTCGGGCAGGTTATTACAACAACTCTCACTCTTATCCCAAAAATTGATAATCATTCTAGTGTCTTAGAATTTAGGCCTATTGCTTGTAGTAATTCTGTCTATAAATGTTTAGCAAAATTTCTTTGTAATAGGCTAAGTAGGGTCTTTCCTGACATTGTGAATGAAAATCAAGGAGGTTTTATCAAAGGAATGAATATTGCTGAAAATGTCCTCATATGTCAAGAGCTAGTTAGACTTTATAACAGGAAAGGTGCTTCCCTTACGCGCCTTATCAAGATTGACTTGAAGAAGGACTATGGCTCAATTGAATGGGGTTGCTAAGAGCAAATGCTCAAGTCTTTGAAATTTTGTAAGATGTTTATTGAGTTAGTGATGGTGTGTGTGACCTCTCCCTGTTATAGTTTGGCTATCAATGGTTGTAATTTTGGGTTCTTCCAAGGGAAAAGAGGGCTAAGACAAGGGGTTCCCCTGTCCCCTCTCTTATTCACTATCTGTATGGAGTACCTATCTAGAATTCTAGGAGTGGTTGTTCAATAATAAGACTGCAACTTCCACCCTTTATGTGGTCACACTAAATTGGACCATCTCCTTTTTGCTGATGACTTGCTCCACTTCTACAAAGGGAATGAAGCTTCTATCATCTAGATGCTTAGGAGTTTCTCTAATTTTTTAGTAGCTTCTGGGTTGCATCTTAACAAAAGCAAGTGTGAAATATACTTTAATGGTGTATCTCATGAAGTAATATCTAATATCCTGCATGTATCTGGTAAAAGAGGTTGTCATCCTTTTAAATATTTGGGTGTGCCTATATCTTCTAAGAAATTGTCTAAGAATGATGGCATGAAACTCACTGATAAAATTGTTGCGAGAATTAGAGGATGGGGGTCAAGGCACTTATCATATGCTCGGAGAGTGACTCTTATTAATTCTCTTTTAAACGGCCTTCACTCATACTGGGCTACTATTTTCTTAATTCTAAATGACATTATGAATAAGATGAATGCCATTTGTAAAAACTCTTTATGGAGTGGAAAGGCAGAGTATCATAAAGTCCCCAAAATTAGTTGGAGTACATGTTGTTGGCTAAAGGAAGAAGGGGCTTTGCGTATTAAAGAGGCTAAGAATTGGAATAAGGCTCTTATTAGGAAGTATGTGTGGTAGCTTGCTAAGAAAAAAAGACTATTTATGAGTTAGATGGGTGAGCCATGTTTATATGAAAGAAATAGAGTGGTCTGACTACATTGCTCCTCATGACTGTAGTTGGTCGTGGAGGAAAATTAATCATATTATGCATTTATTCAAGCAAGCCTACACCAACAATCAAAGGATGAATTCTAATAGTGTTTACTCAGTTAAAGAAGGATACAACTGGCTGGGGATAAGAAGACTAAGTTATCCTTGAGACACATATGTTAAAATAACCTAAATGTTCCTAAAACGTCTTTCATTTTCTGGGCTGCCCAACATAAGAGACAATTAACTAAAGATAGATTGATTAGAATGGGGATGCCACTGGATTTGAATTGTGAAATCTACTGTTCTTGTCCAGAGGATCATCATCACCTATTTGATTCTTGCCAGTGTACCAAAATTTGCAGTAGGCTGCTGCAGCAAAAGTAAAATATCAGAATTGATTTGCAAGGGGTAATCTAGGGGTACTCTAATGGGAGAAGATCTAAATTGCAGAGATGTAACACCCCCATTTAAGCAGAGGCCTTATCAAGACATTTCCGATTAAATAAGAGTGTCACCATCTCAGTTTCCTGAGGCAATGATACAGATGAACAAAAACAAATGCTTTATTATTAAAACTACTTCTCAACTAAAGTGTCTCAACTGTTTACAAAAAGAAGTTAACTGAAGTATAAAGTAAATTACAACCGGACTACGAATTAAACAACTTGAGCTATGACGATGACTCTAAGTGGAAACTCTAAACTTGATGTCCAACTCGTAACACTCCCATCCCAAGCACATAAACCAACGGCAATAATTGAACCTGCTTATCATACTGCTCCCCATTCAAGCGGAAATCATTGAATAGATCAACGCAGACCACCTCGAAAATAAGAGACAATTTGACACAAGACACACACGGTCAACTCATGATAATCATTAATAATAAATGACAAGAAAAGATTAAAGTAAAGCAAAGCTTAAAACCAGGATCACAACGATTATCACAATAAATAGTATATGACATACTACGATAACTCAGGCGCGGAGCCTCGGAGACCGTGTAGCTCTAGGCTATACCATTCACCTATATCACACCAAATCCCTCACATACACTCACGGCACCGCAGCGCCGTTTGCTGGACCACGTCGCTTCGACTTCCACGTGCCAGACATACCAATTCATCAGGACCACAACCGTAGCTGGGCCTCGTTTACCATCCATCGCATTCTCGCCCGCAGGCTTCCCACACAATATATTCCACAAGACCGCGGTCTTAATTACTATAACAACTCGATAATAATTTCAACCAACACAAGATACATAATATAATGCTCTTCGCATCACAATATCATACTCAGAGGCTCAGCAATAAGACCGTCACATGTATGACATATTATCCAAATGCTCAATATAAGACCGTCATAATTAAATGACCACCACAATACTCAATATAATAATCACCTCAGCAAGATATACATATTAATACGAGATTATTAACCTCTTAGCACTAGTTGAGTAGGGAAACCTACCTCAACAGTAGACCGTCGCAGCAAAAGCAATACAAAAAGGCTCTTCTACCAAGTCCGTCCTAATATAATTATAACATTTAAGTAAATATAGCTATTAAAATAAATTACGCAACACCATTACATAACTTGACCTAACACGCGACCGTAGGCGTAGCCAAGGCCACGACTCACCATAGCCAGGCCACGGCTTGGCCACTCCCGACCCTCCAACGCACGGCCCCAGCGCTGCCAGGCCACGACCAGCCCCTACACGCGTGACACTCGGCCAAAACGCAGTAATAACTCAGCCTACACGGCCAACACGACATCAAACCTAAAACCAGAGTCACCCTTGGTCCAAAACCGTCACATAAACATCAAAATATTATATAAGAATCATATTAATAAAAATCCCCAAATTACTTTGTATATTAAAAGTTAGGGTTAAGTCAACTTTATAAAATCGCATAAAAATGGTATAAAAACAATGTAGAGATGATAAGGATCAAACATACAATCACGGTGATGAAAAATGAGTGAGAAAAAGTCATAAAAACGCGTGCTCTCGCTTCTTGCTCCACTCGGCCGCCGGCCCTGTCTTCTCCTCCTTTTTTTTGTTTTGTGTGGAAATGAGAAATAGGGTTTTGGTTTGTATAAAACTTGGTTTATATATCCCGACTCAACTTAAGTTTATTCCCGACTCGACTTCACTTGCTCACACAAGCTCATAACTTGGCCTGTAGGTTTATTTTGCACAAAATGCACCGTCTCACACCTAATATGACTTAACTTACGCATAAAATAATTTATATACTTTGCGTCAAATAAATAATAATATAAAATATTACGGGGTATTAAATTCTTCCCCCCTTAAAAGAACTTCGTCCTGAAGTTCACGCACCTGCAAGTTAAAGCCAACGCCCATCACAACACACAACCTAAACTGCGGCTTTGGGTTTTGATCACCGTGTAACATGATACAACTTAACTCAAACCGCCCGCAGCTTGAGTTTCATATCAACAGGGTCGCGACATTCCATCCCGAAATTCGCATCGTTCTCTGAACATAACTAACGCAAAACACTACAAGGCATCACTTGACGTGTCGCTGTCGTCCACAAATAACAGTAGGTGACAGGTACAATCAACAGTAACCAACATAACTAACACGTAGTATTACAAGAGAAGGTATATAGGAGCATGCTATGTGGTGCTTATTTACTCCTTCTGGAAAGTCAGAAATGAAGAAAGGATCAAGCAGTACATTCAAAGAGCTGAAAGTATAGTACATCAGATATTGGAGATGTAATATAGGGTTTTGTCGTCATTCCCATATCAAAAAACTATTTATAAAATAACCCAATTTAAGTCGTATAAATCGGGTATTGATCACAAAGATGGCGGGGGTTTATACTCGGTTTACTCAACTCTCAATTTAGTCTAACAAGTGAAAGAGGTTTATTTATCGTAAACTAAGATGCAAACAAGATGTAAAGTTAAACTAAATGAAGTTGTTTCTAATCAAAGAAGGGAAAACTAGGGTCTTTGGGTTCTCTTGGGTAAATAGAGGAAGAAAAAAGGTTTAACAAGAGATGGGTGACGATAATGGTCAAGGATTTAAGCCTAATTTCTTAGACACCTTAAGTTTATCAACAAATAAACTAGTTACTAACATGGCACAAAGACCATCCAATAGCATAAGTACCAAGATAGGCCAAACATGTCAAGAAAAAGTTCAAGCTTTCATTTAAATAATTCAACAAACACTTCATAAGCATGAGAGTAAAGACCAGTTAATCACCCAAATCATAGTGTTAAGAACCCAAATTCATCCCCTTTAATTACCCAAGTTACCCCTTAACCCTAGATAAAACTAGTCACACATGTCCATGGGTGAGAAATCAACAATAAAAGGAAATGACATGTAAACAATGACAAACAACATGGTAACTTGAATAAAGAGTAATTAAACAAGATAAGATATGTAAACAATAGAAAAGAGATGTAAATAAGAGATAAATTATACCAACATTAATTAAAGGAGAAAACTTGGATTGAAATAATGAAGACGGATATCTTCTTATCTTCAAATTAAAACCCAATACTAAATGTACACTATTGAGAATTTGTAGATATTAACTAAACTAGATATTAATTAAACTAATATATATATATATATATGGGTTAATTGATAAACAGTACCAATATAAGGACCTTTTTTCATAATCAATACCAACATAATCTATGATTAGTAATAAGTACCAAAATATTAACTTTTTTCTACGATAGGTACCAAGTTGCCTGAAAATCCCATTTTAACCTACTCGAAAAAGTCCAATAAGCCATCATTCAAGTACAAATCTCCACTCACCCACTTCCAAAATCCCTTTCTTAGATGAAACCACCTTTAAAGTAGGAAAAAAAATAGAGTAAGAAGGCGACTTGGTACCTATCTTAGAAAAAAGCTAATATTTTGGTACTGATTACTAATTATTGATTATGTTGGTATTGATTATGATAAAGAGGACTTAATTTGGTAGTGTTTATCAATTTTCCCAAAATATATATATATATATATATAGGTGAGGGAGAGGGAGATAAGAATTTTCCGGAGTTGCAGCCACCAGCCGGGTAGTCGGTCGCTGCTGTGGCCATCGACGCCGAGTCTCTTGAACAAGGGAGAGGAGTTTGCGTGAGTGAGCGTGTGATTAGGAGGGCCGGAGGCCGGTTTCATGGCAGGGAGTAGCAGGCGTTGGAGAAGAAGTGGATATTGGCGTTGTGTGTCGGTTGGGCGCCCACCGGTGCCTATGCCGGCACCGAGTGCTTTGCACCAAGTCAAGAATGAGAAGTATGGGAGGTGGGTGGCAGCCGGTGCAGGAAGCGGCTACCGGTTGGACGGTATAGGAGAACAAACTATCGTGCTTCCATGGTTGTCGATGGAGGGAGATGAAGAGGTGGTGGTGGTTGCTGCCGTCGTGGCCGCCATGGTGGAGGTCGGCGAGAGGGGATGATGAGTTGATGACGGTGGCTGCCATGGTGGTCTTTGGTGGTGTGAAGGTGGTAGCAAAGACAGTTTAACATCTTGCTTGTTCTCGTTTGCTTCCTTTGTTTGTTTATTTGATTTTCGCCTCGAGTTGGACTTTCCGTCTCGTTATTTCGTCTAGCAATCCCGTCTCACCTACATATTAAATTAAAATAATAATAATAATACTAATAATATATTAAAAATATGACTATTTATTAAATTTAACTAATACGTCTAATTATTATACATTAGTAAATAAAATGAGCTATTTAATTAATTATGCACGCAAAATCGAGTCGAAATAAGGTATAAATTAGGGGGGAAATGCGAAAAAAAAATATTACTCGTCAAATCTCCCCACACTTAAACCATACTCATCCTCGAGTAAGCTCATTAATTAAACTAAGACCCTTAATATAAAAGGATTAGCTAAACTACTAATATCCGATGAAAGGCAATTAACGGGCATTCTTCGTCCATTCAACTCACAATTAAAAACAATGTGGTATATGCTCCGTTGCAAGGCAAGTGGGGGCTTGCGTAAAATTGGACACATCCTAAAATGAATCACATAACAAGCAATAGGATGCATCAACAAAAGGAATAACCACTTTCTTCATCTAAGTGGCGGAGTCAACTAAGAGGAAAAAAATATAAGGTCATATACTCCGTCGCAAATCCTAGTTCAACAAACCATTAAGTTTAAAAGGATGGACCCAAATCACCTCCAAATCGTGTTAAACTAGAATACTTTCGTCCTCAATTCCAAAATTACTTTCATCAAGGGCGATCGGATGGTGTGGAAGGATGATCCACAGGATGCTAGTGGTATAAGACATGACAAGCCTCGAATCCTCGAGTAAGCTCATTAATTAAACTAAGACCCTTCGAATACAAGCAAGGATTAGCTAAACTACTAATATCCGATGAAAGACAATTAACGGGCCTTCTCCATTCCTTCAACTCACAGTTAAACACAATGAGGTATGTGCTCCGTTGCAAGGCAAGTGGGAGTTTGCGGAAAATTGGACACATCCTAACATGAAGCACATAACAAGAAATATGATGCATCAACAAAAGGAATAGCCACTTTCCTCATCTAAGTGGCGGAGTCAAGTAAAAGGGAACAATTATAAGGGTATATACTCCGTCGCAAATACTAGTTCAACAAACCACTAAGTTTAAAAGGATGGACCCTAATCACCTCCAAATCGTGTTAAATTAGACTAATTTCATCCTTAATTCCCAAACTACTTTCGTCAAGGGAGATCGAATGGCGTGTTAGGATG
This sequence comes from Silene noctiflora, assembly GCA_009801015.1. Lineage (NCBI taxonomy): Eukaryota > Viridiplantae > Streptophyta > Magnoliopsida > Caryophyllales > Caryophyllaceae > Silene > Silene noctiflora. The sequence goes on along the minus strand of VHZZ01022300.1, from coordinate 24,639 downwards.
ATCCCCATGATGCTAGTGGCATAAGCCATGACAAGCCTTGAATTCTCTACAAATGTAAAGGTCATGGATCATCCCAAACTCGACAAGGTGGCATAGCAAAAACATTTTTGGGAATGGAATGCTCAAGTCATTGTATAAAAAGATGGATTTTACTATCATTCAAAATTTTACCTCGTTCAAGTTTCACATTTCAAAAATTACGATAGGGTTTGTCCCTCGTGTGCTAATGTCCTTTGCTCTTGCCAATCACTTATTAGGCGACCGGTTAACCTCTAGACAATAGCTTTTCGGGGTGATAGTCACTCTGTCTTTGATCAGTTAAATTCACAGCCATTTAAGGGCCCAATTCAATAGATCCCTCTCCAAACCACATCGAAGTGGTACGCCTTCATCAAGACGACTTAATTCCGCGAAATTTCAACATTCCCAAAATTAAATGCATGTTTTTGGTGTTTATAGATGGGCATTTTCTCCCCACACTTATTATTACCATATGGGAGAAAATTGAAATTAAAACATGGTTTTGGAAGTTTTTCAATTTTTTTTTTTGTTTAAGAAATGCAATGCATGAGCCGAGCTAAATGCAATAAGAAATACAATACAAACTATATCATATATGAATGCAACTAAGCTAGTCATGAGTGTAAACTAATTATATATTACAAATGCATGCTAACTAATGGAAAACTAATGATATGAATGCATGTTTGGGAGAGCTAATTTAAATTAACTCCTATTCGAATTGCAAATGCAACGAAAACGCAATTAAAGCAAAGGAAGAGTATATACAATGCGATGGTTCTTTGGGAACTCCACCAATACCCTTCGTCAAGGAGGCTTCACTCAACCGGGATCACCCTCTTGGAATCCCGCTATCTCCTTACTGACTTCGAACATTCCCATGGAGTAAGAACTCCCAAGCTTAGACAACATTTCATGGACACCATTCATTGCATGATGCACTTCCAACCATTTCGGGGCCACTTCTTCGAGATTCTTCTTGTCATGGAGAAGAGCTTATTCCTTTCAAGGTTAGGGTCAAATTTCCTTCTCCCCTTTGATTTCTTCCTCCATCTTTTTGGTTTCTTGTTCTCCACTCTTGGCTTGGTTTTTGAGGTGGTATTGGTGCTAGAATCCAATTCGGGAAGGAGGACATTGAGGTGATCCTCTCCACTTTCAAACTTCAACTCCTCTTTTCCTTTCTCATCTTCTACCATCAACACTTCACTTTCCCCTTTTTCATTGATTTTCCTTGGGGTTTCTTGGGCTAGGAGGTAGTCAAACATCTCAACATTGACCATGGCATCATATATTGGCTTTCTCAATTCATCCGGCAACTTGAATTCAACAATCTCATCTTCAACATTGAATGACAACCTCCCCTTTTGCACATTGGTGATAGCTCATCCCGTAGCCAAGAATGGTCTTCCAAGTATTATGTGGGAGCTTTTACCCATGGGGATGTCCATCACCACAAAGTTGGTGGGAATAGATAGAGTTCTTAACTTAACCACCATGTCTCTAAGGACTCCAATTGGAGATTTAATTTAAACGTCCTATCAGCAAGTTTGATGGTTATAGAAGTGTGAGATAAACTTTTAATTTCAAGTCAATTCACAATGTCAAGTGGAATGACGCTCACAATTGCCCCTAAATCACACAAGGCATTGTCAATCTTTTGATTGCCGATGGTGCATGTGATTGAGAAGCTTTCGGGGTCGCCGAGCTTGATAGGCATTTTGTTTGATATGATCGAGCTACACTCTTCGGTTGAAACAACAAGCTCATGGTCATTGAAACTCCTTTGCTTTGAGATAACTTCCGCTAGGAAGTCGGTGTAGTAAGACTTCTCTTCCGTGGATGAAAGTGTGGGTTCCATTTTTTTCACCAAGTTCATGAATTTTTTGCTTCATGAGTTTTCATTAGCCCCCTTCTCCTTTGAAGGAAAAAGTAGATGTGGCACATATGGAGCTTTTGGTGTAATCATGGAATCCTCACGAATTGCCTCACTTACCAAGTTACAATCATTTTCTTCTAAGGAGCTCTCCTCTAATACAACCAATTCTTCTTTTTCCAGGTTGGTCTCAACTTCTACGCTCATATTTGGTGCTTCCATAATTTCTTCAAGCACAAATTCTTCATCAATTTCACACTTTTCCAGCTCACCAACTTTGGGAGTGGTGGATGTTGTCATTATCATCTCTCCGTTTTCCCGTTTGTCTTCAACTTCTATATTTTTATCAAGAACCATCATTATTTGCTCAAGCACAAAGTCATCTTCCATGCTCTTTCCTTCGGGCTCATTGTCAACCTTTTGAATTGTTGACATCATTAGGCTAGCATTCTCCTTATCCATCAAAAGAGGTGTTGCATTTAATGACTCTTCCTGATTTGGCGATGCATAAGATGACTCTTCTTTTTTCACTTGAATTCCTAACATAATAGCATTAACTTCTTTTGTCTTCATAAGATCTCTTGGATGTTTCCCTTGTCCTAATAATCCATCAGGTGGTCTTTGGGGTTTAGCAAGAGCTTGAGAAGCCACTTGAGCTTCAAGATTTATTTGAGAGGCAGAGAGGTTCTTCATGCCTTGTTGGGTTGAAATTGCCAAGTCTCTTATCATCTTAACCGAGTTTTCATATTTAGCATCTTACATGCAATTACATGCTTAAGGTGGATGCTCTTGATTGAAAAGTTGGTTGGAAAGTGGAAGAGGAAAGTCGTATCCTTGATCCCTAGAGTTGGAAGTTTGGTTTTCCCCTTGTTGTTGATATCCTTGGTTGTTGTTCCATTGTTGGTTTCCTTGGTTATACCCTTGATATTGCCCTTGGTACCTTTGATTATTGTTATAACCTTGTCCTTGCCCTTGATTTTGGCCTTGATATCTTTTATTGCTCCCTTGGTTGTTCTTGTTCCATTGATTAAACCCTTGAGTGTTGTTAAAACCTTGATTTTGCCCTTAGTTATACCCTTGATTGTTGTTCTATTGATTGTTATTGAATGGAGGCCTTTGTGGGTGGTTTGAGAAGTTGTTAAATGCTTGGAAGGCATTTATGCCTTGTACATTGTTCCCCTCAAAGTTGTTGTTGTAGAGATCGTTGCCACATATATCATAAGTGTGCCCCGTCCCTCCACATGACTCACATGTGGATCTTTGCATCGCTTCCTTCATGGGTGGCCCGGGAGATGTGGTAACTTGGTTCACTCTCAACTCTTTTAGTTTCTTGTTGAGCATATCAAGCTTAGCATTAGTTTCCACATTCACTACGAACTCGGAAGAAGGCTTGCCTCTTCTCAACATGTTCCCTCTTGTGCCATAGTTTTCTTCGGAGTCCACCATTTTCTTGATTAAAGAGGTACCATCGTAATATTCAAGGTGGTTAAAACTACCTCCCGCGGAAGCATTCACCATTTCCTTCGTTCTTGGCAATAGTGTTTAGAAGAATGTTTGAGTGATATACAAGGCCGGTATACTATGGTGGGGACAACGAGCAATAAAATCTTGGAATCTATCCCAAAATTCACCCAAGGCCTCACCGTCTCCTTGTTGAAATTTTGTGATTTCATTGCAAAGCATTACGGTCTTTGAAGAGGGGTAGTACTTGGTAAGGAATGCCTGGGCTAGATCATCCCATGTAGTAAAGGTGTCCGGTGGGTGGATATTCAACCACCTATCTGCCTTGTCCTTTAAGGTGAAAGGAAAAAGCATGAGTCTTAATGTGTCTTCGGAAACTCCATTCTTCTTCATCATGGCTACCTTACTCTTGAATTTGCGAAGATGTGCATGGGCATCTTCTTCGACATTTTCATGGAAACTATCCCTCTCAATCAATCCAAATTGAGCGGGATGAATCTCAGAGTTATTTGGAGCCAAGACACCAAAATTAATTGGGAAAGAGGAGTCACCCGGGTTTGGTACATTATGTAACACCCCTACTCGCCAAGGAAACCTGTACTAGACCTTCCATGACAACTAAGGGTACTACCATCTCGGTTACCCGAGGTAAGTACATATCAAATAGACCATTCAAGAACAACACTTTATTAATTACATCTTTATGTGGACAAAACATACCAAAACTACATCACTGTACTTATTACAACTGCGGACTATATCATATCTATACTATCATTTGCGTCAGCTATCTCCCATCCCCAAACATGATCATCACAACAAGCATCCAAAACAGCATCTAAACCTGCAAGCCAGTCTGCTCACCATCCCCGAATGGATCATCACAGTTTTTAAAATATTAAACGGGGTCAGTCAACTGAATAACTACATACAGTAAACAATTTAAACAAGCGGGAACAATCACCACCACACTACCACTATCACCATCACCACACCACACAACAAGTAACCGACTACACACCGAAGTGTGTAGCCCTGCCAGTAGAAGACCGCAGCCAACCACTTAAACCACCCATAATAACCCAAGTCCCTTATTGTGCACATCCCTCCTGCACTGAGAGAATGTAGGAGGCGAACAATGGGGGTGATACCACCTCTCACAACGGCTCACAAACAATATCACAATCACAATACCAATCACACCCAACTCCAACATCCACCACCAACTCCGCCGTCACAATAACATCGCAATCATATAATCATATCACAAAGCACGGTACCATACCGTCACATTAATACGCATATAATTCTACAGTCAACTGAGTAGGAAATCCTACCTGTAACGCATTCCATGTAGCATCCATCATTAGTTCAATCTTACGAGCACAACACATTGACATCAACACCTAAAACCATGCTATGACTCAATTACGCACAACATAATCCTAATCCCAAGACATATAGATGATGATGGTGACTTACCTTATCATACGGTAGGCTGACTAGGTCGGAATTGATGTAAAATTCCATTCCCGTGATAATCTCCTGGGTATATGTTAGCAAGGTGAGGGAGGGGTAGTAGGGGGGATGAGTCAATTTAGGGTTTTGGGGAAGAAAGGGAAGAAGAAAGAAATAAGAAACGATTCTGGAATTGTGCCTTATGCGTAATATATTTTATACGCTATCAACGACGCACTCGGTCGAGTACCAACACACTCGACCGAGTCCCCTGCACTCGGTCGAGTGCACCACACTCGGCGAGTGTCACCCACTAGGCCGAGTCCAAATTTAAACAATGACTTATCCTGACGATTAAGGTTGCACGAGTCAACTATGGTCAGTCTACGGGTCCTCCTAAGGGACGGGTATTACAGTCTTCCCCCCCTAAAGTGAACTTCGTCCCTGAAGTTCGACTCCCAACCCCCACGGTTGACAAATCCTAAGGCTCAACTGATAAGGTCCATTACCTCTGTGACTCATCTAACCATCACCATCCATAGACTTAACACTACGCCAACACCATCTTTCCCGTTTGCACACATCGCCAAAACTCGTCTAATATACTATCAATATAAAACATGTGTGCACATAAGCATCATCACTAATCACATAGCTGTATTGCCATAACATAACGTCGCCATAAGTCATCCTAACATATATGCCATAATAGTAGGATTTTTTTTTTTGCATAAGATAAACAATGTAATAAAACGTCGACATGATATATGTATATGCAGCAGACGACTAACATAATCTTCCTACACGCCCAACGCACTCTACCCCACTTAAAAGGAACTTCGCCCCCGAAGTTCACCTTCCGATCAGGCAAGGTCACGGCTTGGTGGTACCATATCCCCACAACGGAGTCACATCGGGTTGGTCAAACAAGTAAGGTCATGAAACATAGATTTTGCTCATACAATAACAACCCACGAGATCAATTTCCCCCCGTAGTTCAGGTCTCAAGTTAACCCATATGCATACATACATACATAAATACATACATACATATATATATATATATATATATATATATATATATATATATATATATATGTATGTATGTATATCCTGTTTGCAAACAACATAGAACATGTGTTTAAGACAACACGCAACAAAAGAACAAAAAATACTAGGCTGAACTGTAGACACTCGGCCGAGTTAAAAACACTCGGTCGAGTGCATCGCACTCGGTCGAGTGCTCAACAAGACCAGAAGAAACCATTTCCCTACCCATATGGCACTCGGTCGAGTGCTAGTGGTACTCGGTCGAGTTCGCTCTACTCAGTCGAGTACCTCTTTGCACTTGGTCGAGTCCTTCTGGTTCAAAGCAACTCCTGAAAATAACAAAACACTAACGGTCGTACCTGCACAAGAACCATCATGATGACCCGAGGTCACCTCAAGTAACATACTAACAAGGAATAACCAAAAGACAAATAGTTTAGGCTTTATGGCCGCTTTACAAACATGTTTAAAAGTAACGCGCCGTGAGGAACCAAATATAACGTAAGAAATCCAATAAAAAACCACTAACATGATAACAAGGAAACTAATCTAACTATCATCCTCGTCATCCTCCTCTTGGCCTGCTCCGGACGATCCCCCAACATCATATCTCCCGCTGAAACCCGACGGCCCTGCACCAGGCTCCCCTCCGTAGGTAGGTGGAGGAACACCATAACCTCCTCCAAGCCACTGCCTCTGGTTGTCTAGCTGACTCCCGTAGTTGCCTCCCCACGGACCCACAAAACAACCCCTCTCAAAGCCCTCTAGTGCTCCCCAAGAGGTCTGGTCCCCCCCATAACAGTGAAAGACTCCACTGTCATCCCCCGATCCACTCCACCACGCTGGTTGTGCAAGCCCCGCCCCAATCCCCTGCTGCTGGGTCAGCCACCTCAACACCAAGGTGTTGGAAAACCGCTCAGTCAACTCACTCATCTGCACTCGGGGGTCGTGCACCGTAGTGTAACTCGAGTACCCGTACATAGATCCTCCCTACAGTACAAACGGGGTCTCCTCAGGTGTCTCTCTAGTCACCTTAGTCCTCCTAGCGGTCCGGTTAGACTGGGCCAGTCTCCTCCTACCCGTAGAGTAAGTCGGCTCTGGCAAGTCCATCAGTACATGCCCCGGGATCAAGTAGTCCGGGGTACGGGGTAGCATGTAATCTTTCCACTCAGTCAGATGGTCAACCTCGGGTAGGTTGATCAGGTCGGGCAAGGTCATCCATATGGTACCCCTAACCTTCCAAGCCAGGGTCCCTTCCCCCATCACCCTAAGCCATTTCTGGCGGAGGAAGTAGTC
>VHZZ01022278.1:14488-30076 GCA_009801015.1 Silene noctiflora | reverse complement strand
TACGAATACTATGCTTAAATATATATTTTTACCCAAAAGTACAATTAAACCGTAATTTATTTTAAATACACTATTAAATTTACTTTTAAAACTCAATCCCAAATTTACGGGTGTTACATTAACTCCTTCACAAATAGAAAGGGGCATGACACTTACACTAGCACCAAGGTCGCAAAGGGCCTTATCAATCGTATATGTGCCTTTAGTGCATGGAATATAGTAGCTACCGGGATCCTTAAAGCTTAGGTGGAGACTTGTTTTGTAGAAGAGCACTACACTCTTCCGTGAAAGCAATCGTCTCTACCTCGTTGAAGGATCTCTTCTTCTTGAGTATTTCTTTCATGAAGTTGGTGTAAGAAGGAACCTGTGAAATCAATTCAACAAACGGAATGGTAACTTGAAAATGTTTAACGACTTCCAAGAACTTACCGAACTTACTCTCATCCTTTTTCTTTGCCAATCGGTGGGGAAATAGAAATTGAACTTTAATAGGAGCCTCGGGCTCCTTCACCTTAGAAACATCTTCCTCCTCAACATCTTTCATAAGCGCTCTCCATGAACCTTCCCTTTAGCACCTTCCCTTAGCTTGGACTCATTGCTTACCACCTCGTCATCCAAAGTCATGGATGGACCATCATAACTCGTACCACTTCTCAAATTAATAGCATTAACGATATCATGTGGTTGAGAACCTTGGGGTGGCAATTAACCTTGTTGCCTTTGAGCATTTGAAGTAGCAAGTTTGGCAATTTGAGTTTCCAACATTTTAATGGCGGCCTCCTTAGCTTGATCGCTCTTTTGCATTTGAACTTGCATCATTTCTTGGGCCTTTAATAACTTCATCATCATGGCCTCAAGCTTACCTAGACCTTGGACATTTGGTGGGAAATTGGGGGCTTGGGCTTGTGGGTAGTTTGGTTGGTAGCTTTGTTGAGAGTAAGGTTGTTGATAACCTTATTGGAAATGGGGCCTTTGGCCTTGGAAACCGGGTGGATTTCCTTGGAATTGCCTAGGTGGTTGGGGTACATTAGTTACTTGATGTTGGGGATTCAAGACATTGGTGCTCTTATAAGATAAGTTGGGGTGGAATTTTGTGTTGGGGTTATAGTTATTAGAAAAGGTACTTAATAGAAGAGCACTTTGCTTAAAACTTTGGAAGCATTTACCTCTTCTATGGACGCCCAACACAATTCGGTACAATGGCCCGCACCACCTCAACCTTCACAAACCTCCACTTGGCTACTGACATTGACTTGCTATATAGCTTGAGATCAACTTGACCCTCCTCTCTCAATATGTTGTTGAAGAGCGGCAATTTGATCGAATCTACCATTGCTTGCGTCCAAGACTCGTCGTGACTCACCACAACATTCATTATAGAATGTGATATCAAGAAACCACGGGTCAAACCCATGATGAGGACATTGCCTTTGAAGCTCCTTGTATCTCTCCCATGCATCATAGAGACTCTCATTGCCATTTTGACGGAAACCCGTATTTTGGCTTCTTAATTGTTGAGTCTTCTCTGGCAGGAAGTACTTTTGGTAGAAAGCAAGGGCCAAAGTCTCCCAATTGGTCACACCCATAGCCTCACGATCAAGGCAATTGATCCATAGCTTGGCCTTGTCCCTTAGAGAAAAGGGAAAAAGGATCTCTCTAATTTGCTCTTGGGTGACTCCAGTTTGCCTAATCAAAGAGCAATAGTCACAAAAATTTGCAATGTGCAAATTAGGATCCTCCAAAGGACCTCCACCAAATTGTTTCCTCTCCACAAGAGAGATGAAAGCTAGCTTGATTTCAAAGTTAACCGCGCCATCAATTTAACTGGTAGTAGCACTAGAAGCCTAGCCGCAGTCGGCTTGGAATGATCGGACAAACGCACCATCCTCTTAACCTTAGTAGCACTAGAAGTCTCTTCCTCCTCAAAAGCTTTAAGTTCTTCTAACAAGGACCTTCTAGCACTTTTTAATTCCTTAAGAGAAGCACTTTGAGCTGATTCTTTAAGGAAACGTAATCGTCTTCGCAAAGTTCTCTCGGGCTCGCGATCAAGTGGAAATAAATCACCTCCACGAAAAGACCTATGCATAAGAGAACAATCTAAGGAAGATTGTAAGTAACGATCTCAAGTAACAAGTTTTCCTCAAGACAAGGAAAAAAACAAGACAAAAACCAACAACTAATAAAAAAAAACCGTTTCCCCAGCAACGATGCCAAAATTTGACTAGGCGGTCACACACCTAGCTAAAATAAAGTCCCTAGACTTGGCAACAAATTAATGTAGTAAATAGGGATCGAATCGACAGAGAAACGGATGTGCTTTACGAATTACTATGAATAGGTTTTTATCAAGGTCGAGTTATATTTTTTTTTGGGTTTGGTGATTATAATGTTTAATCAAAATTATGTAAAACCAATATTAATAAAAGAGTATAGGGGAGTCGGGTCAGACATGCATAAAAAATACAACTCATGCTAAACTAGAAATGCAATAACAACGATAAATGTCAAGGCCTATAGACAACCACCTCTCAATATTATTGTCGGGCTTAGATAGGGTCCTAACGAACTCTCGCTAGGGTTAGGTCGGTCTACTACAACATGCTTAGTCTAATACAAATTCGTACCTCTCGACTTATAGAATGTATTAACATATTTAACCAAAGTTTGTGATCAATACACTAAGATTAGCAATTAAAAAACAAACATGTGTAGGAACATTTATGCAATATTATAACATTCTAATCTAACATGATAAAATAATAACTAATGCATGACTCCGTTTATTCCCTAGACAAAATAAAACTACTCACTCATAATGTAAATAACAAAGTCTAAATATGAAATGAATTGCATAAACATTATAAGATGATTATAAAAATTAAAAGGGAAATAAGGAAATGTAAATATAAGCTAATCTAATTGATATAAATAAAATGATGAACTAATGATGGAATACTAGTGATGATACAAATGCTTTGATGATGCTAAATGTAAATTGCATGAAAATATAAAGTAAATTACTAAAATGAATTGTAGATATCTAATAACTAAATAATAACTAAACAACAATATGAAAATGTGATAACTAAATAAACTAACTAAGGAAATAACAATGTAAATACTAGAAGGAAATAGATTACCGAAATGAGATTGCAAATGAAGAATGTAGAACAATGTAAACCAAAGAACTTATATTGAAATTGTAATTAGAACTAAATGATTGTGTGATTACAAAATGTAAATTAATGACTATTTTCTAAAATGCTAAGAGAAAAGACATAGAGAAAGAAATGTATAATATGCTATATGATGATAAGATGTCCTAGAAACCGGAACCTAGCTCTACTTATATAGTAGTTTAGGAGTAAACCGCTCATTGTAACACCCCGGCCCAAACCTTGGGTCGGGAGCGGTTACTCATGATAGCTCTCCAGGCTGTGTACATTGCCAACAGATCAACACGGGTCCTTTCCAGTGCATTTTGTCCTCACTCATACGCATCCCGGGAACCTTCCCAGGAGGTCACCAATCCTAAGACTACTCTCAGTCAAGCACGCCTAACTTTGGAGATCTTTTACATGGATGACCAGAAAAGAAAGTGCACTTTGTTGATATGAGTAGTACTTCCAATCCCTTTAACCACTAGTCATTTAAGCTTATCACTGGACCTCTTCAATTACGTGGGGTGTTACAATCACCCCACTTGAAGAACGCAACGTCCACGTTGCGCCTGGGAGCATAACCGCTACCCCTAGAATCCTCCCCCGCTAGGTGGATGATAACAATGGAGCGTATAACAACTGCCTCCGGGAGCGTATAACCACTGCCTCCCATCACCACACGGTCGCAGGGTTGCTCTCATACCACTTGTAACACCCCGGCCCAAATCTTGGGTCGGGAGAAGTTACTCATGATAGCTCTCCAGGCTGTGTACATTGCCCACGGATCAACACGGGTCCTTTCCAGCGCATTTTGTCCTCACTCATACGCATCCCGGGAACCTTCCCAGGAGGTCACCCATCCTAAGACTACTCCCAGTCAAGAACGCTTAACTTTGGAGATGTTTTGCATGGATGACCAGAAAAGAAAGTGCACTTTGTTAATATGAGTAGTAATTTCAATCCCTTTAAGCACTAGTCATTTAAGCTTATCACTGGACCTCTTCAATTACGTGGGGTGTTACACTCATAATCCACATCAAGCTCACCCCNTTTCAATCCCTTTAAGCACTAGTCATTTAAGCTTATCACTGGACCTCTTCAATTACGTGGGGTGTTACACTCATAATCCACATCAAGCTCACCCCGATCGGGGACAGGCCACCCCGATCGGGGTCGTGTGATTTCTGGTTTATGGCTTTAAAGCCATATCGGTCCGGGAATCCAATGTTGGTGCCTTAAAGCATCTTTAAGCGCCCGAGTAAATGCATTTTTGTGGAATCTTTGAGGGATCCTAATTTGTATTTTCCACATATGTTACTTGGACCTCCTTTTGGGCTACATTTCTCAATTGTTTACATTTGCCATTTCGCAATCATTTGGGCCATTTCTTCCATCAATCCAAGATAATTTGCATACATGATCCATCTTAGTTTCCACTTAGCCTTGTGAACTTGATACTTGCACATTTGATGGTAAATAGCTACCGAAAGCTACATTTCTTACAAAATACACTAAACACAAGCAATATATCTAAAACACGGGATTAGCTCAAATAAACACTAATATTAGTGCAATAAACATGTAAAACCGGGCTAAAATAGGGGGATAAATCATATAAATATTAGACACATCATGAACCTAGACTCTTCTAAGTCTCGATCAGTCTTCAAAAGAGGGTCTATGTCAATGATCCCGCGTTGTCGGGGAAGTGCAAACCCACCATAAGCATTGTGCAATATGGCGAGATAAATACTTGCAAACCTCGGCGAAACCACCTTGGTATTTAAACCAGGCATAGTGGACGTCATTTTCCTATCATTGAGATCGACCCAAGAGGGAAAATGGCCCGAATCCAAGAGTCTCGTATGGGTTTATGCATGATAAACATAAAAAAATGGTAAATAATCCTAATAGCCATCGTTTTCCTTTTCAAGTTTCACTGTCCCCAGTGGAATCGCCAAATTGTGGACAAGGGAAATCCATCCACACAAATGTTTGTTTCAAAAGAGTCGCCACTAAATTTAAGGAAATTTGGAAACCGTTTTATAGAAAATGAGTTCGTGTGAGAGTGCGTGTTAGGAAGTTAAATAATTTCATTAAAAACACCCAACCCCGCCCGTTGCAATAACGGCATCTACTAATGAACTATGATGGTTATTCGGCTATCCATCATATGTATGCAATCATTATTTTAAACCCTAAACATTTGAGATAGTTTCTACATTATTTAATGCAATTTACTTTGTCGAAGTGATTTAACATGTAAGGTTCATTAGTTATTCTAGCAACGATAAACAAATAGAAGGAAAGAGATATTCTTACTCTTTAGCATAAGATAAAATAACAAACATTAAGGTTTAGATTATATAAACAAATGCAATGAAACCAACAAACGAAAGACAAACAAACAAAACACAAAAACCGGTCAAAGACGTGTCCTTAGGACACGAATTCCAAGGTACTACATGCTCCAACACGTGTCCTACAAGGCCTAATCTAGGTCAAGTCGAGTTTCATTCAGGCGACATGCTATAATTCAAGGCATGCGATAAACAATTAAGCTCATAATTAAACTCGTTATTTCATAAATAGCTAAACATGCTTAAGACAAATCGGAAGGACTAAATTAACATCTAAAACAACCCTAAATCATATAATACACATTAATGTATGTCATAAATTAACTTGTCAAATAAATCTCATCAAAATTGATTAATGTATTCAACAGTTTCAATTAATTCTTAATTAAAACGAAATAAAACTAAGCATGTAATTCTAACATGTGAGACGAACTAAATATACATGAAATTAAACCAATTCTAGCCTAAATAAGATGATACATGACATACATGCACTCGCCATACATATATTAAGACAAATCGTCATAAACTATTCTAATTTATGCGACGTAAATTAACTTTAATCAATTAATTCTTAACTAGTCTTAAGCACGCGTACTACGCGGGACTGTTTTATTAATTGGAAGATCAAGTTAGTCAAAAATAACTATGAAGACCGGTCAAAACCATACTCAGCCTAACTGACCCATTTTGTCAAAGTCTATCCTCGTAAAACTTGAGACTCTTATAACCCAAAGCTGGTGTGATCCTTAGGTCTATTTTAAAAGTTTCATACGAAGAGAAAGTTTTACCGCAGAATTTGTGATAGATATGCAATAAGGCAATGTCATAGCATATTATTTTTTTAAAATATTTTAATATTGCATTGTTTTCGAGTGAATTTTATCACTTTGTTTTTTTAATGTCCCACTGTATATCTTGTCTTCATATGGATGTAAGTTTAGGATACATGCTCTTGTACCCACTGGCATAAAAGCTTTATCTATACCTGATACCCACTTTTACCGCGAATGAAAGATTCCAGAGTCTTACCGTATTTAAATAACTAATTTTCTAAAATGACACGCTCCTTATTTACCTGTTACCTCTCAATGTCATCACGTTATCCATTAGTTATTAGATAAATTTTCAAAGGCCTAGTGCCGACCACTCCATCTCGGCCCAACTGTCCCTTCCCCTTCACAGCAAAAGCCCTACACCACTGTCAAAACTGTTGTCCCCAAAAATTAGCCGCCATAAATTGTTTGACACCCACAGGCCATCACTCCCTCCCCATACGACTGACCCCTTCTTTGGGGAGGTTCCTAAATTTTTGTGTGTGAATTGGGGAACCTCATTGTTGTAGGGATGTAGTTATGAAATGGAAAGGGTAAATGTAAAAGTTAGTTGAAAATGAGGTGGACGAATAAGAAAAAGAAAAAGAAAATATGGGGAGCCTCATCTTTGCGCTAACACCTGGAAAAACACCTCTTTTTAAAAAAATAAAAATAAAATAATAATAATAATAATCAATCCATTAAAAAGACGTGTATTAATAGAATGGTTAGTATAACGGAGAACTTGTGAATTGGGATATGTCAGAATTACGATCCATAATTGTCAAAAAAGAGGAAAGTTAGTGCTGGAAAAAAGAGGTAAAGTGTGTAGGATATAGCAAAATTGTGTGCGGTATTTAACAATTACGTTTTATTGTTGAGAAAGGATTTTAATCAGAATATTTTAATTTCCAATCCGACTTGACTTTTTTAAACAGGCCATTTTTGTTTTTGGTGTGCAGATCATAATATTCACCCACACGGCTTCCACGTGTAACTATAATATCAAGTAGATCTGTCGAGTACGGATTGAATTAAGTTTACGCTTTAGTAGACACAACCATACTTCTAAATTGGTTTCAAACATAATTTGCACCATGCATGCCATCGTGTAACTATAATATCAAGTAGATATGTCGAGTACGGATTGAATTAAGTTTACGCTTTAGTAGACACAACCATACTTCTAAATTGGTTTCAAACATAATTTGCACCATGCATGCCATCCTAAGTAGTTCATCGAGGGCATAAAAAAAATTACATTTTCGGTCATAAAGAAGTGAATCCATCCCCATTTAATGTAACGTAGTTGCTTTTTTACGTACAGATTTTACTCATTCACGGACATTTTGCCATAAATTTTCCATCCCTTGACCTTATTCTAATAAAAGAAATTAACTTCTCCCCTTTTCTATATCTATTACTAATCAAATCATAATCAAATTACCAATTTTTGATCTTAATTTTCATAATCAAATAACATTTCTTACTTTACTGATTATTTTACTCTTTGTATCAAATTAAGAGGATGTAACTAATAATGATTACTTAGGACTAGATAAAATTAGGTTTTGTGAAATTAGGGTTTGTGGGGAAGGGGTGGCTAAGGTGGCAGGTAAGGGGATCGGTGGTGGCAGTGGGGTGGTCGTTTGGTCGGCTGAGGCGTCGCAGGTAAGCCAGGCGAGTGTGCAAGCTAAGGGCGGGGTTAGGTGTGTGCAAGGGGTCTGAGTTGATGATTTTGTCAAGCAAGATGGGCGGTCTGGTGGTGGTCATGTCATCGAGTAAGGGGTGATAGCCTGAGATGGTTGACGGTGGCAATTTAAGGTGGTCGGCTGATTATTTTGGATGTGTGCGGGCAAGGGAGCGGTGGTCGGGCATCCAGTGAGGTGGGTGACACCGGTCAAGGGAGGAAAGGGAAAAGGGCGGTGGTCGGCGGCAATCAAAGGTGGAGAGAAGTGGTGGCAGAGGTGGTCGGGTGAGGAGGTGAGAGGTGGTAGGATGTAAAAGGGAGAATTGTGTAGAGTAAAAAAAAATTGAAATTTGGGAGTTGAAATATAAGGGGTAAATTGGTCATTTATGTCCATGATTGAGTAAATCATGTCTATGAATGAGCATGACCCTTAATGTAATAGCCCACGTCTTTAAACCTAAGTTAACTATAAATTATATATAACGACTAAACATAATAATACAATAAATACATCTTAAAACTTATTGAAATACTCCCTCATATTCTAGATAAATGTCCCATTGTTGAAATGGCACTAGAATTGTGAAAATGAGTAAAATAATGTAAAGTATTGCTTGGGCTAAGAAGATTACCAAAATGGACAGTTGGACATTATTGTGAAAAGTAGTAAGTGAAAAGTAATAAGGGTAGTATAGTCATTTCATAAGAAAAAACATTACCAAAAATGGACAATGGAACATTATTGTGAATAGACAAAAATGGAAATTGGGACAGTTATTTAGAATAGGAGGGAGTATATTAGAACTTCACTCGGTTGCTTGAAGAACACGGTGGAATAAGCTATAACATACACAAAATATCCACATGTATGTTGTTGCAAATGAATACCCACTCTATCACAGTCATTTGTTTACCTTTTTCATTTTTAGATGTGTCATTCATTTGTTTACCTTCTTATATTGAGAAGGCGCTTTTGATGTGTAATTTGATCATCCAATTGAATTATTGTCTACTTGTTATCCAATACCACTACTCACAAATAATCCCCTCCCATCCCTTTTGTCTTTATACCAAAAATAAAGGTAAAAAAATGAAGAGGAGGGAAAGAGTAATCATATATATAAAAGTAAAAGTACACTAATAAATCAATACTTTATAAAATAAGATAAAACATAAATTATGAACTTTAGTACGACCACCTTAAGCAATATATATACTTAATAAAAGTTGTTAATATATATACTTAATAAAAGTTTTTTTGTTGAATCTAAACTTGAGTAACAATAAAAAACTTATTCCAATGACTTTAAACAACAAAATTAATCTATATTGGGTAACTTTTGGATTTATCAAATATGGACAACATGTGAGAGCTCAGGATCACTCGTAACAGTCAATTAACCTCACGCTGTGTTCTTAATCTAAAACCCATAGTATTCACTTAACCATCATTCGTTCATCTTACTCGTATTGTAACTTGTCTCAGAAATAGTAATTTTAAATAATAAAATATACTCCGTACTTTGTATTTAACTAATACACATTATAATAGCAGCAATAGTAATTTTCATCAAATTATAAGCCAGCAAACAATTTAGTACTCCTTTTATAATAAACCTCATTTGTTCTAAAATAGAAGCAATAATTAACTTTTAAATATGAAACCATGTAAATATGTAACTGTTTGTGTGAAACAAGATTAGTACCTCTGGGTACTTTGGAGGTCGTAACTACCCTCCTACACTTTGTGATCGGCCCCTTTTATGTAAGGGTTCGAGCCACGGTTGTAAATGCGTAATCTAATTAATGTTAAATTACTTATCGTAATTTAACACTTTCGATGGTGAATGATATAATTACCAACTAAAACACAAGAATTTCCAATGATACTTATATATCAAGAAAAACCAATAACACAACACAAACCAAAGTCCTTACAAGGGATTCCTGTGGATAGTGACAAGCTAAATTACAAACTAAGGGATAGATGGCGAAATACCTCCATGATTGGATGGGCACCGTCGTGCTACTTCTACTGCTACACTAATCTAAGACTAAGATCTAAGGATAGACTAAGTTGTAGTTGTTGTTGATGTTTGAGTTTTCCCTTGCTTGTTGGATGAACGTTTCCTTATATAGGCAAACATCCAGCGAACTACCACTTAGTGGGGAGCAGTTAGATAACCGCTCAGCGCCCCTAGAACCTTTCTCTTCTTAGCTCTTGATATAAGGCTTCATTATTATTAATCCCGCCTTGGCCTTCATCTTTAGAGTTTCTGGACTATTGTAATCCAGGTCCAATATGTCTTACCTTATTCTTTAGGCCCAATTGCCCTTAAAATAATAAATATAGTACCCTATCATATTTAGGCGCTAACAAATACCCCCCAGCGTTTAGAGGTGAGATGAAGTTAAACCTCTAGACGCTGAACTCTGAGTAGGACACGTCTTCTTCAATTTGGGTTTCTTCTGCCAAAATTCCCAGTTAACTATCCATTGATGCCATACTTTGCATATTATAGCACAGACTACTATGTTCTTCCACCCTATCTTAGAGAAAATTTGGAGAACCATTAGAGCTTCGTTAGATCCTAGTAAAAACAAGGAATTCGAACACTCTTTATCCTCTTGACAAGGTTGCAAGTCCTTTTCTTCACAATTATGTCTTGATCGTTTCCTTGAGCTTGACCCCATTTAACTTTCTGCCTTCCAATTTTATTTTGTGAAAATAAAACTGTGCTCATGTTCTGCCCAAGGACCCCTAGGTTCTTATACATGTCTTAGAAGTTTAACCGTCTTGATGCTTCCAGTCTTATTTCCCCTTTGTATGCCGCACACGGACACCATCTAAACGCACCTGCTCTACTTCATAATGCTAGAACTGACTCCAATCATTTTCCTTAAATGAATGAGGAGTGTATTTATCCAAAATTAATTCCAAAGGTTACATTAAATAGTCCTTTGGGAACCGTCATCCTCGCTGGAATTTGTAACTTCTTGATTTTCTGAACTAGATTGTTGAACTTCATCTTCATCTTCATCTTCATCTTCCTCGGAACTGCTAATCACCATAGGATTCGATTCGCTGTCTCCCTCCGGCGGCTTGTCCCGGAACTCTGCATGATAAAGTTATTTTTCCTCATAATTCCGGAATCCTGTACACTCACAATTTAGGGTTATCAGTCTTCTATTCCGCATGGTTTTTATTTTCCATGGTTGTACCGTATCCAGCACCTGAATCAGGCTTGATTCATAAGCCCAACTTACTTTTGGACTTTCTGGATCAAAAGCAAACATCCATTCCCAGCGCTGACATGTTCTTGTCATTACCATCTTTGAATGAATGGGAACTCTGAAGAATATCTTCTTTATAATATCCCTCTTCCCCAAAATTTCATGGAGCTCTTCCCCGATTGTGGATGATCTAATCTGGG
This sequence comes from Silene noctiflora, assembly GCA_009801015.1. NCBI lineage: Eukaryota > Viridiplantae > Streptophyta > Magnoliopsida > Caryophyllales > Caryophyllaceae > Silene > Silene noctiflora. The sequence continues at coordinate 18,616 of VHZZ01022278.1, read as the reverse complement.
AAGCCGCTGAATGGTAGCTTTTCTTTCATCAAATCCTGGGCAAATCGTTGTTTATTTGTAGACATCGAACCACTTTCATAGCGGCACATTGGCCCAACAAACCTTCTTGGTGGTCTCATGTTTAAGACCCTTTAAGTGAGAGAAAGAAAAAGAGAGAGAGAGAGAGCTATTTAAACTCTGTTGACCTTTTTGGAAGATACAAAACCAACTCTTTTCTTTATTTAATAAATTAATTACGCCACCTATTCCCACGTCTCTCTCGGGAGTAATCATTATTTTCAGGCGGCGGTTTATTTACAACAACTATCACGACTCTTATCAAGTCTAATCAGTCTCCAACTGTCTCATTATTTTCGAAGGGGCATGCAAATTGGTGGAACGCTTTTTCCTTTAATCCAAATTCAGCCTTTTTAACCTTCTTATTATATGATTTTAGTATTTATTCACGTGTGTATAATATGGTTCTAATTATAACAGCGCTGAGGTATATCGAATGCCCGTTATTATTTTCATTAACCCTATTATTCTTGAATTCCCTTATTTATTAAAAGAACCCAATTTCGTCACATGCGGATTAATTCATATAATCACTTCGCATGAAGATCAAATTAATTTAAAGTACAGCACTTTAAACAACATGCCAGAATTAAAACTTAGATAATTTCTCATTACCTAAACATAATTACAATACTATGTAACAAATTATCATTGTCATATAAATCATTACGAAAATTTAGAAAATAAAATGTGACAACATTATGCTTGTCACACAAAATGTTTTAGGCAAGGATTAACTACTTTATCTCCATGCTTTATGAACAAGGGAGACAAAAACATGCCATAAACCACAAACTGTATTGAGTGCCTTATATATTTATATTTCAGCGCCCATCTTAGGATGGACGTTTCCAACTGGAGGATCATCTTCGTCACTGTAGTCATTATCTTTATCATCTAAGAAGTCTGCTGGGTCAGCGTTGTTCCAATTATACATCACCGGATGGATCAAAGGCAGTGGTATAAACAACAGGCTCTTGTCTTTCTGGAATTCCCATGCAATAGGAATCAGCTCCCTGTAAACAGTCACCCATAATCCTGCTAGGGGTTGTTGTAATCCCCACCATAAGATCTCCTCATGCGCTAGGGCCAACTTTCCAGGCCCAGACAACATTAGCCAGACAGCCCATGCCCGGCAGACCATGATCATGTTCCCTCTAGTTACAGGATCAACTTTATCCATGACGATCCTTAATAGATAAATGTTATCCCAAAAACCGGGTACCGGCTTCTCTTTGTCCTCAACCACAGTACCTTCTATCGCTTTCGATAGTTCAGCGTGAAATGATGAGGCTTTAACAGCCTCTAGATGCCTAGTAGCAAACTGCTTAAGATCATCATCAAACTAGTCAACTGCCCTTTGTGTTTGGAAGTGAACCAGCGCCCGTAAAGGACTAATATGTGCTAAAAAGCAATCGTTGTCATCCCATTGGATTGGTACCATTTTTGTTTATGTTTAAAAGAAAAGTTTATTTCTTTCAATATCCTGGAGACCTTGTTTTTCTTAGATTTTGATACCCAATTTTCTGATATGATTAACTTAGGGTAAATCCTTGGATGGAGTAAGAGTAACCCCCCTTTTATATAGGTAAAATTAAGGAAACACTTCACTCAGCCAACCCTAATTACTGTTGGACATGATTCATATCCACCTTTCACACTTTCCTTGCCATGTGGCAGTGGCTTGCACCGCTTAATTAGCACGACTCTCAAAGAGGTGCTTTTCGTATAACACGTAAAAACGTCCTTTGATCTTCTAATATCTTCTTTTATTAAACAACTCCTTTATATTCTATATAAAGTTAGTCGCCTTTTCTCAATTTCTTATTCATTAAGAAAGCAAATTTTGAAAAAGTTCAAAAATCAAACCTTTTCTTTCATAACATCACATAAAACACCAGATTTTCATGGCATCTTCTTCCACCACTCCTATGACCGGGCCGCTCCAAAGTCGTCAGCTTTGTGGGAACGATCCCCCTTCAATTTACTCTGTAGTAAATTATCATAGCGTTATTTATCATCTCCCAGGACTAGCGTTAGACACTGAACCGAACGATAATGAGCTTCCTGACGCGACTTTGAGTCCTTTGCTCCAACCACTCCGGTGTGTCGACGGCGAAAATATCTTATCCGATATCCAAAACCGTTTACAATACCATTACCCATGTACCTCTGATACATGTCCTCTTGCTTTTCACTCTTATCCATTTTAGATCAAATGGGTTGGAGTTGCCAATCCAATCAAAGGGTGGTGTAATGACAAAGATAAAACCAAAACCCTAGGAGTCAGCGCCTAGTATGATCGCTTATCCAAGTTTCATGCCAAGTGGGTTGATAATCGAATCGACCCGTTTTTTAGGTTAGCACACTATAATGTCCTTCCTTTTGATAGTACCCTTTGTTCGGTACTGGTATCCTTATGGAACCCCATGCTCATATGTTTCTTCTTACCTCATGGTGCTATGACCATTACTTTGGCGGATATCAGTTTTCTAACCGGTCTTTCCCCAACAGGGAACATTCACAACTTTATTTCTCTAGATAGAAATAATTTATCCCCAAGAGGCAAAAAACTTTGCGCTGGGGCGCTTACTTTATGGGACCAGCTTTTTGCTAGCGCCGCAAAGAAAGGCTTTTCAGAAGTCAAGGGTAAATTTAAAGAAAAAGACCCTCCTATTGAGTTCGAAGACATCATTTTCCTTGCCTAGGTATTTTATAGGCTTCTAATGCCTAAGAGTGGCGGGTGCATTCATAATTTTATTCCTTTAGCTGCCGAGATTCAGTCTTGTACTGGTGAAATCCCTCTAGCCCCTCTTGTATTGGGCACTGTCTACCGAATGCTCCGGGATTGTCATCAGATCGCTCGCCATTCTCAAGATGGCACTAAGGAACCAGGTCTCACTCATTCGTGTAATGGAGTTCGTGGCCCTCTCTGAATTTTATCATATTGGGCTACTTTGTACTTCCCATATCATAGCGCTATCGAGCCTAAGCTTCTTCAAAAGGGCTCTCTTCATCCTATGTGTCATAGCTATGCTGAGCACCTCATTGGTATTACTGACCCCAACATCTCTAAAACTGTAGATAGTATTATTGATTCTTTATTTTGTCAAAATAATTCTCTTTGTGTTGTAACTCAATGTTATATGTTGGAACATTCGTTGAACGAATCCCGAACCTCCGTCTTCAAACTGTGTTTGCCTTCATGGATTGGTGCCATGGAATTTCCAGTGGCAGTGGAGTCCACTAGGGAAATATGGGATAGCTTTCTATGCCCCGGAGATTTACCCTATATCTCGTTCTTAGCAAATGACTTTGGTGCGGAAGTGTATAACCCTCAGCTTGCTGCACACCAATTTGGCTTGGTTTAATCCTTGGCGCTACCATATTTATGGTATGTGAACAATCCATGGCATGAGCGAATTAGGCTCAATATCAAAGATGTTCAACAACTCTACCGTCAACCCGTTCCTCCAATCACGGCAGACGATGTTTGGCGTTATCGCCATGGTGCTGCTACAACTTCTCACCTTCAGTGGTAGTCTTCCTCACCTTGGTGCTCAGCAGAAAACTTGGCCCAAGCTGCTAGCAGGCTTAAGGAAAGTATTTCAAGTATATTTATTATATTAAACTTCAAGCATTACTTTCGTCCCAAAGTTCTTATAGTCTCTTTTTATTTCCAGCCAAGAATCCTCTTAATTCGAGGTTTTTGACCTTATTAAGCCGCCGTGAAATTTCACCCAGCTTTATTTCAGGAAATCGACCAGCGCCCTCAATACAAGAGCTTATGATCAATCTCAATACTCCAGGAAAGTTAAATATTCCATCCACTGCCTTTGTTCCTCAGTCGTTGGTCAGTCAGCCCCATTTTATAATGGAGGGTGAGCAACCTGAAGCCTCAGATGAGATGGTTGAGGAAATACCCCTCATCCGGAAACGACCACGCTCTTTATTGACACGAAGTAGCCCTAAGCGCTGTTGGGGTAAGTGTCCTCAACAATGGTGCGATCATGATGGTGATTTAAATATCATTATTATAATCTCAATATAAGAATACGCAAGGGATGATTC
>VHZZ01022268.1:3666-15552 GCA_009801015.1 Silene noctiflora | reverse complement strand
GTTTATCTTTTACAGGGTTGCGACAGCCGTGTCACCTTACCTGAAGGAAGTGAAAATTTTGAAGTATACACTGATGCGGCGAAGAATGGACTGGGTTGTGAGTTGATGTAGAATGGAAAGGTGATAGAGTATGCCTCAAGGAATCTAAAACCGTATGAGGAGAATTACCCAACTCATGATCTAGAATTGGGAGTAGTGCTGTTTGCGTTGAAGTTGTGGCGCCATTATTTCTATGGATCTACTTTTAAAGTATTTTCCGACCATAAGAGATTAAAGTATATCTATACCCAGAGAGAGATAAACATAAGACAAAGACGATGGATGAAGTTAATAGGAGATTATGATATGGAGATAGTCTACTACGAGGGGAAAGCTAATGTAGTGGCAGATGTATTGAGTAGGAAATCTGTCCATGCTTTATGTACTGCCATGTCAAGGCTGAGATTGTATGAGGAAGTGGAGAAGATGGGAATTTTGATGATTAAGAAGGGTGATTCCATAGAAGACTTGACGATTGAACCATAATTATATGATGAGATCGGGAAGAAACATAAGGAGGACCTAAGAATTCAGAAGTGGCGTGAGGCTATGAAGAATGCTATGGGTAAGGAGCCATATTCTAATTTCGATATTCACTCTGACGACAGTCTAAAATTTGAGGGAAGGTGGTGTGTAACCGAAAATGAGAAATTAAATAGAAAGATTTTGACTGAGGCTCATTCTAAGCCATATTCAGTTCATCCTGGAGTGGATAAGTTATATAAAGACCTAAAGAAGAATTTTTGGTGGCTTAAGATGAAGAAGAAGTAGCTGAGTTTGTTGCTAGGTGCTTAGTGTGCCAAAGGGTGAAAGGAGAGCATAAGATACCACAAGGAAAAGTGAAATCTTTGGATGTGCCTGAGTGGAAGTGGGAGAGCATTTTCATGGATTTTATCGTTGGATTACCGAGAACTCAAAAAGAAATAACATGATATGGGTGGTGGTAGATCGTTTGATTAAGTCAGCTCACTTTAATACCATGAAGGATACCTGGAGTAAGGCTCAGTTGGCTAAGGCTTATATCAAGAATGTGGTGAACCTTCATGGTGTGCCCAAGGATATCGTTTCCGATCATGACTCGAGGTTGATATATGATTATGTTGGCTTGTTTCCCCCTCTTTTACCTTGCATTCCGACTCGATTTGAGTCGGTTTTTAGCCCTTATATGCATTTTGTACCCGCATTGCGCATTCTATGAGTATATGCCTCTTATTGCAGGATTCGAGGTGAAAATCAAGAGACGGGATGAAAAGGGAGCAAGTAGGAAGAAACCAAGGGAAAAGAGAAGGATTTAAGCTCAAATGGGCTCCCAGCCGATCCCCAGACCGGCAGCCTACCGGCCGGCTGGGACCCAAATTCTATACTTAGCCAATTTTCAAAGCTCAAGTTTTGAAGGCTTCTGGTGTGTTCCCAGCCGGTCCCCTGACCGGCAGCCGACCAGCCGGCTGGGGGCACCTGTGTGATGAAGAAATGCTGTAGAAGAGTGATCCCAGCCGGTGCACCGGCAGTCGGTCGACCGGCTGGGTCACAATTTCTATACTTAGCCAAAATTTAAAGACGAAGTTGAAGTAGCTTCTGGAGTGCTCGTAGCCGGTGGGTGCACCGGCAGCCGGCCCACCGGCTACGCCTACCTGATGATATTTGAAGATCAAYTTTGGAGCAGAAGACTCCCAGCCGGGTCACCAGACCGGCAGCCGGCCGGCCGGCTGGGAGCACAAGCCCGCATTTCTTATCATTTCTCTTGTTTTAGGCCCATTTCGAGGGAAACTATATATACCCTTTCCTTAATTAATTTGTAAACACAGAACCCTAGATCTATTTTAGCCTAGTTTTATGCAATTAACCTTAATCAGTTCCTTAATCGTTCCCTAATTAAGACTTAATCCTTCAATAATTTAGCTTAGAAATCTAGCTTGTCTTAGTTTTTGCTTTTACTATTGGGTTGTAATTGAAGATTTGTGAAGATCTTCCCTATTTCAATCCAAGTTCTCATCTTTTGGTATCATTTTCTCATCTTAGTTGTCTTATTTGTTATTTAATTACATTCCCTGTTTATCTTTGCTTTATCTTTGTGTTTATTATGTCAACTMTTCATCTTTGTTCATCCTTTGCATATTTAGCCATGTTTGCTTCAATCATGTGTGAGTAGTTTGTTGCTAGGATGAAGGGGGATCCTTTGTAGCATTAAGGGGAGGGTTTAAGCATGATATAACGGTCTTCTTGTGTTGTTTGCATATGACTTGTTGTTTTGCTCATGATGTGTTTGTGGAAATGCTTAAATGAGTAAGTTGAGTGCTTTCCCTTACAAATTGCCAACTTGTTGAGTGAGTAACTTAGCTAGTATCTAGGGCTTGTTAAACAACTTGTGAGTCGAGTCTAATTTAATGAGTAAGTCGATTAGTGATTGGCTTAGTTTAGAATTCTCATCGAGAGATTAAGTCTTATCCTTGTAACCCCCGAGATAACCCTTATTACGTGTCTTTTACCCTTTTCTCTCCCTTTGTGTGAATTAAACTAGGCGATTAACAACTCATCTTAGTAGCCAACTACCGTCCTTTGGGTTTGACCCTCGCGTACTACGACGATCACTCGTCCACTTGCGAGGTTACAAATATAAAATTCTCAACAGAGGTTTATTTCTAAGTTTTGGCAAGAACTGCAATCATTGATGGGAATTCAGTTGAAGATGAGTACAACATTTCATCCAGCAACGGATGAGAAAACTGAGAGAACTATTCAAATGCTGGAGGATATGTTGAGGGCATGTGTATTGGATTTCCGTGGATCATGGGAAGTGATATTGGATCTAATTAAGTTTTCCTATAATAATCGCTACCATGCTAGTATTGGCATGACACCTTTCGAAGCTCTTTATAGAAGGAAGTGTAGGAGTCATGTGTGCTGGTATGATAGGATTGATGCAGTTGTTTTGCGACCTGAAATGATTCTGGAAATGGTGGAGCAAGTGCACATTATTCGACAAAAGATGAGAGCTGCACAAGATAGACATAAAAGGTATGCAAACTTGAAGAGGAGTGAGATAGAGTTTGATGTGGGAGACAAGATGTTTATTAAGGTGTCACCAATGAAGGGAGTGATGAGATTTGGGAAAAGAGGAAAGTTGTGCCAGAAGTATATTGGACCCTATGAGATTTTCGACAGAGTTGGAGAGGTAGCGTATCGATTGGCATTACCTCCAGCTTTAGACAAAGTTCATAATGTGTTCCATGTTTCCCAATTAAAAAAATACGTGAGTGATGCTACTCATGTGTTGGAGCCTGAGCAAGTGGAAATAGATGAGCAAATGTCGTATGTGGATATGCCTAAGGAGATTTTAGACAGAAAAGTGCGAAAGACCCGTAATGGTGAGACAGCCTTGGTGAAAGTTCTATGGTCAAATCATGTGATGGAAGAAGCAACATGGGACATGAGGAAGAAGTATCCTAGCCTTTTCGATTAGGTAAGTTGATTACGGGGACGTAACCCTTTTTTTAAGGGGGATAGGATGTGACACCTCGTGTTTTCTCGTGTTTTCGTTTGTATTATGTGAAGCATGTTGTCGAATTGGTAATGATTACAGTGAGTCTTACGTGAGTCTTTTGGTGTTGGGTGTTAAGATATGTAGAGTATCTGAGCATTTTGCCCAGTTGTGATGATGTTTTGGGCAAACTTCGGGATGAAGTTCATGTTAAGGGGGGGAGACTGTAATACCTCGTATTTTTAATGCGAATTATTTGAATAGTTTACGTATCATAAATAACTAATCTAAATAATAATAATTGATAATCGCTTATAAGACGAATAATATATTATGGATCAGAGTTTATTTATGTTTGGGTCGATTGTCTTAGACTTTATGTGAGATATATGAGTCGGGATTTAGTAATAAAATATAATAAGCTGAGACGAGTTTTAATAATTAAATAATATAATCGTTAGACCAAGCATATAAAAGGAAAAAAAACCCTAACCTAATCGACTCCACAAATCTGAAAAATTAGAAGAGGGGAAGAGAATTTAAGACATAGCAACCGTTCTAATTGATATTCGTAAACGAGGTAAGATTGTCGCATATTTATCATTTTAATTTGTTTTAATCGTGTATACAACCGTTGTGCATTACCATAGGACCACCGTTGACCGTGACCTAGCCTAGGTTGTTGTGACCACCCAGTGAGCGTCGTTGACCGGTGTCAGCACGGTGGTTAACCGTGAATTCTTGTTTTTTGTCGGAGTTTAAGACGAGCGTGAATGGGTGTACGCTGAGTGTTATGAGTAACGAAGGGTATGGCCATGTTCCTGGTGGTGAGCCACATCCAGGAGAGTCTTCGTGGTTGCCAGACTCAGTGGCTGGTGCACCGGTGGCCGGAAAGTCTACTAAAACTGGCGGTTTGTGTGCGTCGTTTGTCGAGGGAGTTTGGGGTGTTAACAGGTATGGTTGTGATCGTCGTGGTGAGGGGGTCATGTTGGTGGTGTTTTCGTGGCCAGGGGTGCACCACGGAGGCTGTGTGGTGGTAATGAGATGACGGTGTGCGTGTTGTTTGTGTGTGAGCAGAGGGAGTAGGGCGCCGGTTTCCTGGCAGCGTAGGGAGTGTTTTAGTAAGGTTGCGTAGTATTTGTGATGGCGGTAGAGAGAGGAATGTGTTGGAAGTGGTGGTGGTCGTCGTGGTTGGCGGCAGAGGCGGTGGCGAGAGGGTGTTTGGGGGTGAGTAGGCGTCTGGTTTGTCGAGTGTTGGGAGGAGTGTGTGCGTGTTTGGGTGTAGTCAAGTACGTAATTAATTTACGTAATTAACCTTTAACTAATTTAATTAAGGCAGTTTCGTAATTTAAATAATTTATATAACTAATTAATGTTTCGTAATTTTGTTCTTTAATAATTAAATATCATTAGATTATTTTGTAATTACGGTAAATATATGGTTTAGGTTACGGTTTTGTGGAAGAGCACTTTTGACTTGCTTTCTTAGCTGATTATGCGGAGTAATTTGCTTACACGGTTGGATAATCTACTCGGCTGGATAGGTTAATGTGTCATGTTTGTTATGTGAATGTTATTTGTTGGATGCATTTAATGGCTAGTTTAATTGTGATGCATATTATGTTGCATTGGATACGATATTGATTTATGAGAGGTTGCGATGACGATGATGATATTATACTGCCCCAGGCTCAGTCGCTGGGTGATTCGTGAGTGAATGATGAATATTGTACTGCCTCAGGCTTAGTCGCTAGATGATTCATTATTGATTGATTAAGTGGCCTCAGGCTTATGACCTGGAGAAATTTATGAGGATTGGCTTAGTGGTTGAGCATTGGCATTGGTTCTGCATTGTGAATTGTTATCTACTGTTTATCTTATCCTACTCAACCTTTTGGCTGAGAGTGTATTCTATAAACACCTGTGATGAACCATTATTGGGGAGCAGATTGATGGTAGGTTGAGATAGCTGACTAGGGAGCTCATGGGGAAGAGTAAGGATGATTGGATGAGTCTACCTAGTTATCTAGCCTACATATTTGACGATGTTTATTTATTTTATATACTTTATTTAATTTCTGCTGCGAGTAATGTAATCTGAATAACTCAATTTCAGCTTACGAAGTTGTAGCGAGTTTACTTAACATTAATTTCAATAAAGTACCTTGGATTGCTATACTTTGTGTTACACTGCCTCAGTAATCTGAGATGGTAATAGTCTTGTTTATTGGGGATGTCTTGCTAAAGGCTCCTAAATGGGGGTGTTACAAAATATCACCCACATCTTATTGTACACGGTGCAATAAGAATGACCACAAAACATACCCCAAAAAACCTAGGGTAGAACAAACCACAAAGTCCAAATTTGCGAACGGGACAAGACATCCCCTTGTGTCGCCAAAGAACCCGCGCCTCAATGAGTGGCCTACATGGCCACGTCGCCCAAAACACACAACACCGCACATTTCTATTTAAATACCCTTCAAGCACGACCATTTACAAGCACGCGAGAATCCTCCCCTTATTTCTCCCTTAAAATTCTACACCTCGACTTCTAAAGTCAAAAAGCGACACGTGTTTTCGAATTACCGATTGAAAACACGAGCAATACATTGTTTGGTACCGTCATCGTGCATTAAAAACACTTGACTTACCATTTTGACCAACTACACCAACACTAAAGTAAAGAAACACTCCATATTTACAAAAAAAAAAATTAAATCGAGCTTTCCGACTCACAAGTTTTACACTTTGTCGGTTCTCGTCAAGCAACCGAGCATGTAAGTATGAGGGTGAAATATATCTTCTTATTTCATGTTTTTTTTACTTTTTTCTTGACTTTAGCATGATAAAACATGCATAACATGATCCAAAACATGGGTTGATTTAGCCAAAACCGGGTTTTGACCTGAGGTAGAGGCTCCTAGTCACAACTAGGTACCTCGTGCCTCTTTAGGCCCCTCTGGTCAGAACTCAAAAGTTTTTGAGTTCACCATTCCTTTACATTTCAACATGTTATTTCATCAACTTCCTTTACGGTTTTTATACCATTTCAAATCATTTTTATGATAAATATTTTTGACCATTAACGAAATCATTCTTGGTTACTTATAATATGACTGTTTTACTCCGTGTGACGATGATATCGTTGGTTAATAACAAATTTGCAGAGATGCGAACATTTTCATCTCCTATTTCTTTCATTTTTGAAAATATTTTTGTCATATTCATAATCATCCTTGGTTCCTCATACCATGTCGGTTTAACCCGAATACGATGATAAATTTTAACTAATTACAAAGCAATGAACTTAACATAAGTAGTTCATATCATGCATTTTCATCTTTATATCTAAACCCGACAACGAGTCATGTTCAAAACCTTTTTAACACAAAATCGCTCTTAACGATCTTTTCAACAAAAGCGGTCTTGACGATCTTTTCAACAAAAGTGGATTTCACCACTCATTTCATAACCTTTTTAGCAACCAGAAGGGTCTCCTTTGACCGCCATATGGATCACGCCCCAAGGACCTTCCTGTTTCCCCAGTTTTCAAACCTGGGCAGACCAAGTTGCATCGCCAATAGGCCCGCGCCTTAAAGGCTGCCTGGCACTCCTTCTGTTTCATTTACAGCACTTGTTTAGGACGATCCTTATTAAGGTTAACCTGAATACATGACGGATCATATTAACGAGTTCATATTTTATATTTCCATGTTTTCAAACACCCTTTCAAACAAATGGATCGTGTTAAGAACCATAAAAATAACTCGGTAAATGTATTTTTAATTTCCGTTCTTACATGCAAATCAAAATTAAAATCAAACTCGACATCAATTACTTGATATTTGGATAAAAAACCAACATAGAAAATCTCACATGTTAGGTTTAAAATTGTGGATGCGCATTCATGCATTAAAACCTGTTTTATCAACTTCTGCACTTAACCAACAAAGATCGATCTGTAAAGGCCGCTACCGCAGGCGGGATTGGGTGTTCGATTAAAAAGCTTCCCAGTACATACCCTCACCTTTTACTCAGAACCTTTGGATAGTGGATGGCCTTATCCAGGGCGTACGAGAGTCATTCTAGCGATAAGATGATAAAAGAGGGACGAGTCCTTATCTTTATTACCTACGACAAGCACCGCTTTTTTCTTCCTTTGACTGAGGTATAAAGTGGAGTCGAACGGTTTCCAGGCATCCCTTAATTGCTTGGTGGCGACTCCAAACATCTCTAGCATCCTTTCGAGACCTTCACTGAGACAAAACCGATCGATCTAAAATGTCCCAGCCGATAGCATTTTCCACCTACGCCGCCGAGCTTGGCTTTCGACCGTTGCACGACCGCGAGCCTCCGTGCGGGTGGACCACTTCCACAGATTAGCGAGTCCGCTGGGGAACAAATAGGACACTTATGCCTTTGTGGTCCCTAGATGGTAAAACTCGAACGAGGTCTTGGTTGAAGTGCATTATTTGATATTACGGTCATGAGTCGGGTTCCTTGTCCGGGTCCACAACCTAACCTTTATCGACCAATTGGCTGGTCTCCTCCGCGTGAGTTTACTCATCCCTGCATTTTGACTCCCAATTGCGTCAAGCATACCATTGATGTTACACATTTATGTTTCGTCAAAGAGCATTCACTTCCTACGTGAACGACGCTAGGGCGCCTCCTTACATATTTTGTTCGGATTGGCATCCCTCTCGAAAATCGGGGATTGATCTCTTGGTGTGTAACCACCCTTCTAAGCCAAAACCCGTGTTAGCATTATACATAATATAATGAATTGTGAGTGCTTATGTGCTATGTGATAATAAGTCCTTCCATGTCATTTCTAAAATTTTCAGAACACCCATTTTGCACCGTTATAATGGCCATTTCAAACCTCGGTCTTTCGCCGACCGTTGTGAAAAAGAACCTATTTGCGCCGTCGTAATGACGAATTCAAAACACGGATTTTTAACTGTTTTCAAGCACCTTTTATGCCGTCATAATGATGATTTCAAAGCACGTATTTTAAACCGTTTTGCACGGACATAATGGCCTTTTGAAAACCCAAGAACGACGCACCGTTCTCGAGGACATTTCAAATCCTGAGGATGACGCACCGTTCGCAAGACCAGGACAATTTCAATCTTTTCAAAACTCGATTTCAAAACATGCACCTTTTGATTTTCGAAAACCCGTCTTTGGAAACAACGCAACGTTTTAAAGGCCGACGCAACTTTATCTAAAACCGTCTTATGAAAACAAACCTAAGACGGACCTTTTTTCAATCCTAACTAGCAGGCTGTTGAAGATTCCTATTTTCCGAAACTCGTCTTATGGACATGGGCCACCCGCGCGTTTTTAGGTTGAGGCGGCAGTACTTCTCCCATGGAACTTTGTGTTGACAAAGCACGTCAGGGGACGTTACCGATTTGAAAGGCATTGACACCGGTGAATGATTTGAACAAGCCTGCATTTGTGGAGTCGCCACCAATTTTTGTGGATAATTGGATCCGTTCGTATACTTCGTATCATGACAAGACACAAAGTAGTGACATGAACACTATGAAATTCGTCGCCCTTAGTATTCCATGTCTAGAATGACTCTCACGATATCAATGAACACTCGTGTTCACAAATATCTGAGTAAGGGGTGAGGGTACGTATTAGGAAGATCCTATTAGAACACTTAATCATGCCTGGCTCGATAGTGGCCTCTACTAATGATAAGGGAATATCATTTATATTCGATATGTTATTAGTTTATATGCATGCAATGCGACAAACAATGTTTTAACCCTAACATGTGAATAAGACTAAGTCGGTTAACACATAATTAGCATACAATGAGGTCAAAGTGGAGATTTATATTCATTACATGTGAAACAGAATAAACGAATGAAAGAAAATAAATTACAAAAGATGAACAATGAATCTATGCCACAAACAAGTGGAAAGGGTTTTAGGAAATAAAAAAAAATAAAGGAAAAAAAATTAAAGATTAAACATGTCGAAACATAAAGTGGTAATACGGATAATAGTCAATTGTAAACTAATTAGAAATGCTACGTCGAAACGAGACGATTTCAGAGATAGAAGTCAACCCATAACAGGCGCACCACATGGTGCGTTCTCTAGAAGAAGCGCATCACCTTATGCGACTGTTCTCGAATTGGATTCTGACTGTAAAAGTCAGACCCAGGTTGTTATTGTGTTGATTGATTTAGATGTATCTATTGATATTAAACTCGAAATTGAAGTGGTGTATGCAGATTATATATATACGCGACTGTCACAAAGAAAAAAAATATACAAAAGTCGAATTCTAATAATTTGATATGGGAAAAATCGGACCATTGAAATTCGGGTTTGAATAAATGAAAAAAACACACAAATATCCAATTATAAGGGATTTAAGTCGAAAAGGATAAAATAAAATAAATTAGGAAACTGGAAATTACAAAAGAAAGAAGGAAAACGAAGAAAGGGTAAAGGGTGAAACAACTAGTAACAGCTAGTACTCGAGGAAGAAGAACAAGAGCAGCAGTAGACAAGGTGCCTCTGAAAGGGCGCAGCAGATGCTGCGACTATTCCAAAATGCGTATCCGCTGATGCGATTTTTCTCGACAGTCTTTCTCTGCTGACTCGTCAAAAAAAAAGTTTAATAACTATGATTTTGAAAGCGATTTTGAGCATGTTTGCGACATAGACTCTTACATAATTATAAATGAAAAAAATAATATACAAATTGGGATTTTTCACCCTCAGAGTTACTTTTTTACGAAGAGAGATTGACTAATTCGACGTTAGTGATTGTTCGACTCGATGTAAATGAAGATGCCCTTTGAAAAAGGATTTTAGAAAACAACTTGATTAATATTGATGGAGTGTAGTGGTCAAGTTGGTTGGTCTATGCAAATGTGAATGGTACCTAGAATGATCTAGGCTTACGTGGTCGAGTAGATCAAGCACGTAGGCATCAAAGCAATAGCACGTGGTCTTAGAATGCAAAGAGGGAAGAGAAGGGGCGGACACTCGCGTGAAAAATATGTGAGGCGATGACCTATATTTATACTAATCACGAGGTGGGGGTTTTGGAAGGATTAAAATACGGAAGAAAACCGGAAAGATCTGGGCAATTTTTCCTTCAGCATCGAAGATTTACGCGTTTTCAGAGTTTGGAAAGAATTTGATTTCCTTATGCCGTCAAAATAAGATATTTTAGAAATATTAAAAATATTTAGATATTATTTAGGATTCCTGGAAATATCCCGACTCAAATTTGAGACGGTTTTTAGAAAATGAAGACGGTTTCTGAAAATGAGGACGGTTTCTGAAAATGAGGACGGTTTTTTACTCGGACTCCAAATGCACTCTAATTACTGTCAAAACGACCGTATCGGTACGTAGATGACAACAGGAGGGCTGAAACAACTATTTGAGCAATCATCTGTCGACAAATTAATGAAATGTCATAAAATCGTTTCATATATTGAACATGCGGCCCAATCATCACTGGATTTTTGGCGAAGGGAGCAGAAACGAGGAATCTATACGTCTGTACAGCAACAAATGTATTTTTGAAAATGTCCATTTTGGAAAATTTCAGTCCACCACACCAATTCAGCCTCGTATCTACCGAGTCAAAGCAAACGTACTTATGGGTCTTTACTAATGAGTCGTCTCACCGTCGAGACTCGTTCAATGGTGTCGCGCCATCATGTTGAACTCGAGTCAAAGTGTAGTCAACACCGTCGCACCATCAATCGAGTCAGCACCGAGGTGCCGCACATGGTCGTCCTCCTCTCATCAAGTCCGAAATATCTTTTTCACCCGTCTGATGTCTGCGTTTAGTCGTTAACCCATGTCGGATTGAGATGTAATGTGAGCCATTTTCTGCTTCAGATCCATGGCCCCATCTTCGACTTCGTCAAACAACAACAACGATGACAACAACAGATATTTCACAACTGCTCAGCTAGCTAGTCTACTCATAGCCATCAAAGTCAATGTAGACCGCGTCGAGACCCGTATCGACACTCTGGAAAACAAGGAAGCTGGAGAATATGACCCTCCGCCAATAACTGGAACTGAGAAAAGGCTTAGGCCCTTACAAGAGCAACTCCTAGCCCGTGGGAACAACATCCATCTTGAAAACAACAGAAGGTTCGAGCTCGGCGGGGATCAATTAACTGACAACTTCACCGTAACCGATATTCCAAAGTTCAAAGAATTGGAGGACCCACTCAACCATATATGTGAAGGAAATCACATACTCTATGTGAACATACTGATTTTATTAATTAACTTGTTAATTAAACGGATCTTGTGCATGTATAACAAAAATGTAAGAAGAAGAACATATTACTTACATATGA
>VHZZ01022257.1:1552-11881 GCA_009801015.1 Silene noctiflora | reverse complement strand
ATACTAGGATCTTACCCACAACGCTACGGACTCAACGACGTAAAGAATACTGAATTCCGTCGACACAAGCCTTGGGATTTGATAACAACGCGTAGAAGAAACAACAACGTACTTGAGTTTTTTCTTGAAAGGTTTTTTGAAAAGTAAAAGTGATAATGAAACTGACGGGAAACTTTAAATATCAATCACGCGTTGCTAACAAAACCTGACTGAAATAACCCGCAAGACCAACTTACTCGATCGAGTAAGTGACTTACTCGATCTAGTGCTACACGTACTCGATCGAGTACCCATCAGACAAACCACTACTTCGAAACCACCCTTACTTACTCGATAGAGTAAGCCTTACTCGATAGAGTACCCAACAACACAGAAAACCGTATTATTACAAATTTCGCTCAGGAACTACAAAAGGAAGGAGTCCTTTTGTGGTGCCCATATTATTGCCATCTTATTAATGTGAGGAATATTTCATCTTATTATCCCCTTTTATTTACATGCATTTAAATTGAGACCATCTTATAAAATTAACAAGTAATTTTAGATAACATTAGAATAGTCTAATGAGGGTCTAATCCTAACCGGTAGTATATCGTTCTGCAACCAGTCTAAGTAAGGTTTCCTTCAATTTGGGTTCCCTTCCTGTTCCTGGGTGTTGCTGAGCACTCCTGCTTCCTGAGTCCACTAGGTGTGGGTCATGTTCTCTACAGACGCTCTCTCTTCTGGACCAGCCTTCAATATTGCATGTTCCAACACATGCACGATGGGTATTGTGGAGACTGCCTCTGGTTTGAAGGTTTCCCCCAGAGTGGCTAGGGCGTATGCTTCTACATTTTTGTCCCTGGGTACCTGTCTGATGCTGAATGTGGAAAATATGAGGGTTAACTATTTTGCCACCTTTAGTTAAGCTATCATTGTGGGATCCTTAGCTTCATAGACATCGTTGACATGATTTACGATGAGCTGGGAATCACTGCAGACTTTGAGGTGCTGGATCTTCAGAACAAAGCTTCATATTCTGCTACGTTGTTTGTAGCCTTGAATTCGCACCGTACTGCCTGGACAATGAGGTCTCCCTGGGGTGATCTTAGGACTAGGACCACCCCAGCTCCCCTGGCGTTGGTGGCTCCGTCCATGTGCAGCTCCCAAAGCTGGTCGGTCCCCTGTGTCTTCTTCTAGGCGCAGGATGTCTTTAGCTGCCTTGGGTCTGAAGGGCGGGGCAGAAATCGAAAACAAAATCTGCTAAGGCCTAAGATTTTATTGTTATGCGCGGCTCAAACTTCAAGTCATACCCACTCAGATGAACGGACCACTTGGCCATCCGACCAGACATTCTGGTTTTTTTTATTATGGTCTCAAGTGGATAATTAGTTATCTCAGAAATATTATGAGACTCGAAGTAAGGGCGCAATTTTTAAGATTCAGTAACCAGAGCGATGACTAGTTTTACAAGCGAAGTGTACCTGGTCTCTAATAGAAGCAGAGATTTGGTTACATAGTATACTGGATGTTGCGCCCCTTCCTTCTCCCGCACCAGCACTGCACTGACGGCTACTTCTGTGACAGACAGGTACAAGAATAATGGCTCTCCTGGCTCTGGCTTTGACAGTAGTGGAGGAGTGGTGAGGTAACGTTTTAACTATTGGAATGTCTTTTCGTGCTCCTCCATCCAATCAAACCTCTGGCTCTTCCTAAGTATGTCGTAGAACAACCTGCATCTGTCTGAGGACCTTTATATGAACCTACTTAGGGCTGCTACCCTTCTTGTCAGGCGCTGCACATCCTTTAGTTTCTGGGGTTATTCTAGCTGTAGAATAGCTCTGATCTGGTCGGTGCTGGCCTCTATTCCTCTTTGGGTCATGTACCCCAGGAATTTCCCACACGAATCTTCCTACAAGAGCTTTCTACAGGAGATGTCCTGATTACGGGATATGAGTCATAGGTAAACCTTCTGAGTCCAGAATCTTCCTCTAGCCTAATAGTAGCCAATGCCTTTGTTTTCACATCCTCGTATGTGGTGCACAGGTACTTGATCAGGTCCTTGTATAAATCAGAGTTATGGTGCAGACCCTGGCGAAAGGCTTCTATAGCGGTTGCTATATCACACCTCGGAATTGCCACCTTCTCCTTGTTGAACCTGTTCAAAAAATCCTTGGTTGATTCCTCCAAGCTCTGCACAATCTGATATAGGTTCTGGTTTACCTCTCTGGCTTTCTGCTACTGGCGAACTGCTAGTTGAAGACGTTGACCAAATCCGCAAAAGAGGTTATGCTCATGTTGGGCAGGCTCACAAACCAATGCAGTGCTGCTCCAGAGAGTGTGAATCCAAATCCTTTGTACATGCAGGCTTCCTTTAGTGATCCTATTGCGGTGACCACCATCATTTTCTGCTTGTACTGGTTGATATGGTTTAAGGGATCAGCGGGGTTGTCGTAGAGCGTTATGGTTGGGGGCACGAATCCTTTGGGTACGTTGATTAGGGCGATGCTGTCCATTAAAGGCGAATCTGCGTAGCTTTCTCGTGCGACTTTCTCCAAAGGTCGTGGTACACCCGATATTTTGTTGATCAGGTCTCTCTGCTCCTGGTACTGCTTCTCCGAGACACTACTTGTTCCTGCAAAAAGGTTAGAAACACGGGGAAAGAAGAAAAATGGGGTACCTCCTACCAGGCTCCTCTTAAGGACTGACTGCTCAAGTGACTGGTTATGGGTGTTGCATTTATTATGGATCAGTGCTGCTACCCAGGTGCCTGTTGCACTGGTGTCCCTGCTGGCCACGCTCCACTTGGGAAGTGACTGCCCAATGCCGATGTCGTAATTGCGGTGGATCCAAGCTGCCATCCTGATGTCTCCTAGCTTGTAGTCCCTACAAAAGACAGAAAGTTAGTTCGAGCCGGACTGCTGAGCGGAGGGTTACCTGGTGTCTGCAACAGACTGGACGGGTTGTCAAAGAATAAGGCCCCGAATCCTATGGGCTTGATGACTCTGCTCGGTGTTACTCCTTCCAGATCCAGCCTGGTGACCAACTCGGACGGGATTGGCCGGAACTGCTCTTCGCTGGAGGCTGCAAGCCGGATTCTGGTATGGACTGAACCACCACTGCAATCTAGGCCCTGATATCCTAGCTGTCCTTCTTCAAGCTTTCTATGGCCTGGTGCAAAGCGTCCATTCCTTGTACTACTGCCTGTATTGGATCTGGTGCTGGAGTTCCTACAGTCCTTGATGCTGCTCCTGACGCTAGCTCCTGGACCTGGACTGGGGTCAGGACTTCACTGATGCTGGGGCTGCTCTCCCTGCTCTTCTTCTGCAGGCTAGATGCAGAAGTTGTCTTGAGCGTCTGCGGAGGCTTAAAAGGACCTGGGAGAAATGTTAGAAGAAGCCATATAGCTTGATGCTGGAGGTGCAGTGACAGGACCGACAGATGGTGGTGGTCTAGTTCCAAAAGTCTGGGCCCGCATACTCTGGGTGCTGGAAGGGCTTGGGCTGGTTCCAGACATGGTGATGAGCAAGCTTTACCAAATACTGGCGCTGAAACATTCACTTTGCCCCACTGTAGGCGCCAAATTATTTTAGTAAAAATTTATCGAGTCACTGATTTAATTGCGGGTTAAAGTGATCGACCGTTAGCCAACGAATGAATTAATGAGACGATGCCAATGAACGTAGGAAACAACGAAAATAAAGATTGACACGAGATATTTTGCTGACGCGGAAAACCCGATGTGGGAAAAACCGCCGGGGGAGTCAGAATCCCACCAACTTTTGCACTATAATCGAGACGGAGTTGCGAGTACGGAAATAAAAGATAATTTTTCCAGAGAATATCAAGTATGTGCAATAAATTCTAGAGC
This sequence comes from Silene noctiflora, assembly GCA_009801015.1. Lineage (NCBI taxonomy): Eukaryota > Viridiplantae > Streptophyta > Magnoliopsida > Caryophyllales > Caryophyllaceae > Silene > Silene noctiflora. The sequence continues at coordinate 8,031 of VHZZ01022257.1, read as the reverse complement.
TTAGGGTTGAGGTGTTGATGTGTCATTGGATGATCTTTCCAAATATTGGACTCCCCTTTTATAGGTTAGGTTGGCAGGTCCACAACATCCTCCTGGATCTCAGCTTCTGTTGAGCGAAAATAGGAGGTAGTTTCTTTGACTTTTCCCACTCAACGTTTGTGTGTGATATTGCATTGGTGTGTTTGTTGGTGAGATTGATCCAATGGCCCTCATCTGTCCACCTCACCAATCCCATCTCACTTGAGTTCTCCAAAGGATGACTGCCACATGGCGCTTGGTAAAATTTGTAATTTTTACTCATAACAAGTATTTTGTACAATTAAATAAACTACGTATGTTTTTAAAGTATTAATTGAAGGTATTAGGCTAAATATTTTTGAGGATAAGTGATAAATTTTGGGGCTCGAAAAGGTCAGGCCCAAAAGCCCGATAAACCCATAACGGCCGGGTTTGGGCTTAGTAAATAAATCAACTTATTTGGCCCGGCCCAGCCCGCACAAATGGGCCATTTTTATTAGAAAGACCCGGTCCAGGCCCGACCAATGATCACCTGCACTTTCAAGAAATGAAATTTCAAAATTGCAAAAATTATTTCCACTGCTTTGCTCTGCTTTTAGCGGTATTTTTGCAAACATTTTTTCAAAAGCCGAGTCTTGAAAACCATGTGTTTTTTTGTGTCTAATTCTTATTTATAGAGTCGATTGTAATATATAGATAAATCAAACAACGACCTTAACATCTCACAATCACGAGAGCTTAATGTAATACTACACATTTCGGTACCTTGGGTACTCGGTTGAGTGGGTTATACGCGACCGAGTATATAACTTGTGTGTTTTTGCATGATACTACCTTGGGATCAGTCGACCGAGCTTGTGAGACACTTGATCTAGTAGTGCGTACTCGGTCGAGTGCCTCTAGTAATCGGCCAAGTGTCCAGTCTGGAGTTATTTTGGGCGCAGTCTGATTAAGGTGATTAGGGAGTTATATAATCATTTCGTCAGTTCGTTAAAACACTTGTAGCCCTAAATAATTTCGATAAACCCTTCATAATGACCCTAATCATCATTCAAGCACAGAAATAGCATTGTTGATCTCGGATTTCTCATTTCTTCGTGTCCATTTCCTAGTTAGTCTCGATCTCCGTCCTTCATTCGTTTTATTTTGACCTAATCCTAATTTGGGTGATTGAGGGGATTTGATATCGATTGTTTATAGAAGTGTCATAGTAATTATAGTCATATTATTGTAGGTGACGACGTGGTACTCGTTGTGCATTTGTATGATTGGATGCAGTTACGATGGATTCGTTAAAGGTAGGATTTCCCTACTCAGTACAGTCTATGTTTGTTTGATTTATTGTAATTAGGTGCTATTATGACTGTTTGATTATCATATTGTACTACCGTGATGGTGTTGTTGGAGATGTGGATTGGATATTGTGAGCTATGTTGGGAGATGGTTTCACATCCTTGTTTCACCTATTGTGACTCTCGTCACAAGAGGGATATGCACATTAATGAGCTTGGGTTCGCTCGTTGCGAAGAGCGGGGATTTTGTTGGCAAGGCTGCGGTTTACCACCGGCAGGGATGGTTACCTGTTGTGAAGGGTAACCCAGCAGGGCTACTCGCTGCGGTGAGTAGTTATGTCCGGGCTGTGGGTCAGACACTAGTTACTTAGAATTAGTGAGTTGATGGTGATTAGTGTTGTTGTGTTTAATTATGTTGTTCTTTTTAGTATCATATTCTGTTACTGACTGTGTGTTGTGTAGTGTGTTCTTTGTTTTATGTTTATATGGTGGTCCATTTGATATTTTCGGCAAATGGTGAGTAGGTAGTCTTCTCAGGTATTGTTGATTGCTGAGCTTTGGCTGGGATCTTTGGAGGGAGCGAGTCACCGCTGAGTTCACTTAGTTCAGATGTTAGTCTGTTTGATTAGTTTGTAATCTTCCGCTATTTGGTAGTCGGTTTTGTATCGAGTTGTAATCAGTATCTTATAAAGAAGTTAATAAAGTTATTTAATTTGTTCTTTAATTGTCTATTTCATATGAACTACCTCGGGCAACCAAGATGGTAATGCTTCCATTTGCTAAGGTAGGCCTTGGTAAGGCTCTTTGGTAGATGGGGGTGTAATAAAGTGGTATCAAAGTGACAATTTTGAAACCTAAAATAAATTAACCAAATAAATGTAGGGTGTTTAATAAAATGAACCCGGGTAGAGATTGCTAGGAGCTACCGCAAAGATGTGGGAGACCTCCCAAAATTGCACTATGGCCCTTACGATTTCATACCGGGGACTACAGGGGAATTATTGAAGTGGTATTAAATTGATGCTATGTTATGCGTAATGTGAATGATGTATAATTGTGGTAGTTAAATGTGTATAGATGTGGATATATGGAGTAATGTGATGGTTTTGATGAACAACGTGGTTGGTATGAGTATGTTGATGTATATGGTGAATGGTATCAATTGTGATATGTTTTATATGTGCTTAAAATGTGCGATATGTGACGAGTATTATTTGGAGGGGAAGTATGAGCATGAATTAGTAAAAATGGTGACGCTATTTGTTAAAGAATCAAATGTGTAGTAAGGCGGCTTTTGTCATGCATATTTAATGTCGTGTTTATTTTACATGTTGGTATGGTAAAATCCCACCTAGGATGTTGGTTTTTGGATCATTGAATTGCTATTGTTTGCGTTGTTGATATTTAAGCTGTTTGGAAGAAAAATCGAGTTGTTATAATGTTTGTCTATAGAAGGGTCGTCTTACTACTGTTATAACATGAGATTCATAAATGATATTGATATGATTCCAATTGGAGGTGATATATTGTTCTCTTAGGATTCTAACGATAGGTCACACGCCCAAAATGGCCAAGAAACGAGTAAGATATGTCTGTTTTACAAAAACACTGGATATTGCTGAGAACTGCGTAGGGCACTCGACCGAGTGGACCTTTGTACTAGACCTAGGGTCCCGTACTCGATCAAGTGGATCACCACACTCAACCGAGTGACCTCTACTCGGTCGAGTGAACCTTTTTACTCGACCGAGTAACTCTAATACCTGCTTCACGTGCTTCTGATATCCTATACTCGGTCGAGTAGACTGAGCACTCAACCTAGTAACCCCTGTTATGGTTTTATACTTATCTTTTGACCCCTTTGCATGTTATATTGATTTCTAAGATGTTCTTTTGCTTTCTAATGCATTGTTTTACTTATGTATTGGTTTTATTGCATGAGTTAGACGGATCTTGTAATGTGGGGAGCAACATATTACGATTATTATTGTTTGCGAGCATCATATGTGAGTGTGACGGATGGAAGTGAAGTTGATGAGATTATTGAGTCAAAGAACAAGATTTGTGAGGTATGGTGGGTGTAGGCTTGAGGAAGGTGGTGATGATTAGATATGGTCATGTGATAATGTAAATTTAAGGAGTGTAAACATAGAGGATTCAAAAGATATATGAGTGGATGTGATTTGTGATAAGTAGGGATTAATGGAGGGTAATAAGATTGCTTAGGGAAGTGAATGATGTCAGTGAATTTGGATCAATTTATGTCACGATGTTGATTTGTATATAGCTATCGTGTTTGAGTATTTGGATTAATAAGAGATGAACCTATTGTGTGATTCTTTGGGAAAGTAACGGTATAGAGTGAATTTTGGTTTTCGGGAATGTTAAAGGAAGGTGTAATACATCAGATTTCTGGTTCTATGTTAATCGGCCAAGTATGGGGTATTCGATCGAGTAGGTGATGTGATGGTTTTTGGCCGGCTTCTGTTTTGTGTGTACTCGATCGAGTATGTGGGCACTCAATCGAGTGTGGCGTACTCGTTCGAGTGTTGTGTACTCGACCAAGTGTCCGGTCCGTTACGTTATTTTTTGCGGTTTGATTTAAGTAACACGGGAAGCATATAATCAGGTTTTCATAACTTCAAATCATTTTATTATTTCTGCTTAAAACAATTTTCACAAAAGGAGACGATGACATCACTGCTCCCCTTGCTACTTTCATCTTTCCAAGGCTAGGGTTCCTTGTTTTTAGGGCTTTTCACATCTTAGCGTTCGTAATCGTTGGGTAAGTCATCTATTCTAGTTTTTATGTTGTTTTCTTAAGTTTAGTAAAACCCTAATTTGGTTATTTTGGGATTTAGGGTGTATAGCAAGTTTGTACGTCATGACATTGATTGATTGGTACCATATTAGGTTTGGACTTCGTAGAGGAGGCTTTCTAGACTACTTTGTTGTGCCTTGTGCTTGGATTGCTGTTTAGGTAGAGTTTCCCTACACAGTTGACTGTTTAATTTGTATAAGGTGTAATGTGACGGTCTTTTATGGTAAATGTTTGATTGAGATTTATTGTGTGGTTACTGAACGCTATCGTGGAGCCATTTTCGGGAGATGGTTCCAACCCCATGTTTGCCTCTTGTGACTCCAGTCACAAGGGGGATGTGCACATTAATGATTTGGGTTTGCTCGTTGCGATGAGCGGGGGTTTTGGTGGTAAGGCTGCGGTCCCCACTGGTGGTGTGGATTACCCATTGCGATAGGGAATCTGGCAGGGCTACACACCTTGGTGTGTAGTCGGTTTCTAGTTACTATGGAGTTTGGAGGATGGATGTTATATGTTATTGTTGATGTTATATTAGTTATGCAGTTGACTGGACCTGTTTTATGTTTTCAAAACCGTGGTTATCCATTCGGGGATGGTCAGTAGTTGGCTTAGTAGGTGATGGCTGTTGATGTAGCTTGCGGGGGATGGACGGGGCAGAGTCACAACCAGTTTTATAGTTGAGCTTCCACTAAGATAGATTATGTCACTTTATGTTTTGTTATCACCTTTGGAGTTTGAGACATTGTATTTCTTTTGGAGACTTGTAATCCTTTTACTTCAAAGTTATTTCTTTTAAACTTGTTTCATTATGGTTACTGTGATGCGTACTACCTCGGGAAACTGAGATGGTACCACTTCATACATTGGGTAGTCCTTGTTAAGGTACCTTGGTGTGTGGGGGTGTTACAAAGTGGTATCAGAGCGACGATTTTGGAACCTAAAACCAATGAACAAATTGAACATTGGGTGTCTAAATAAAATGAACCCGGGTAGGAGTTGTTTAGATCTACCTTAAAGGCATGGGAGACATCCTAAGGCCGCAATTTTGCCTTTACAGCTTTGAACCGGTCACCACGGGGGTGTCAAGGGATCGTTGTCTGTTTATTTATCTTATATGCATGTTGGATGAAAGTATGGTGTGATTTGTATGTAAGTTGGTTTAAGTATATGATGAATATAATGCAATGTATGAGAAATGATGTGGTATTTTGGTTTATATAGTTAGTAACATTTGAAAAGGAATATGTGTATGGGAATATGTATGTTTAAGTTTGCGGATAGTTCGTTTTTGGCATGACTTGACCGAGTGGGGCAGGGACTCGACCGAGTATGGGTAACTCGACCGAGCCCCTAGCACTCGACCGAGTGGGCAATCTGTATTTTTAGACAAAAGTTCCTAAAAGTTTTTGACTCGACCGAGTGAGTTGATTACTCGATCGAGTGGTGAGTACTCGACCGAGTACGTTTTCTTGTAGTTTTTTGTCAGATTCTGGAGTGGTTGCCCTCGATCGAGTACGTATGGGACTCAACCGAGTGGCTTGTACTTGACCGAGTGTCTTTTGATACTCGACCAGGTACGCTCTTTGGGCGGTGTATGTTTGCTTTGGGCCGTAGGCTATGTGCTTACGATTGTTCATCTTTTACAGCTCAAAGAATGTCGCCAAAGAGATCTGTTGCATACATGAGGGCCGCTGAGATGTGCATCGAGGAGATTGATCATATGATCGAGCATCAAGAGGCTCTTACTGAGGCTCTTAAGAACGTGGGGAAGGCGAAAGAGGTTGTCATCGATGCTACTAAGATGAGCACCACCATCTCGCGCTTTAACCCTACTACTTATGAGGGCACATGGGCGCCTAAACTGCTCGATAAATGGCATCGAGAGATGGATAGTGTTTTGGAGGTGGCCAATTGTCCGGAGGAGGTGAAGGTAGAACAAGCTGCGCTCTACTTGAGGGATAAGGCTAGGGTGTGGTAGAATCGTGAGAGGGGGAGTGCTCGCGAGTTCTACAAGAATTTAGGGGAGTCTGCTGTCCCTTGGGCTGAGTTCAAGAAGGCTATAGCGGAGTACTACTGCAGGTTCAATGAGTTGTCGCAATATGTAGATGACATGGAGTTGAGCCAACCGAGCCTGGCTCTTCGTTTCGAGAAGGGGTTGTTGTTGAAGATCTTGAAGAGGCTACCTGCTGGGGTTCTCACTGATTTAAAGGAGGTATATGAAAGGGCTGGAAATGCAGAGAGGTTGGTTGACATTGTAATACTACGGTTTTCCTGCCTTTGGTGACTCGACCGAGTAGGACTTACTCTGTCGAGTAAGTCTGTGTCTTTTTAAGTCAGAGTCTGGAAGT
>VHZZ01022246.1:13975-24860 GCA_009801015.1 Silene noctiflora | reverse complement strand
AAAACTGACATGACTTACTCGACAGAGTAAGTCCTACTCGATAGAGTAACTTTAGGCACAGAAAACCGTAGTATTACAATAATACTCTACGGGCTCGAAAAAGGATCACAATCAAGGATAGATTTAGAGAAAAACGATGTACCCCGAGGAAAAGAACCGGTGTAACCCAGCTCGAAATTGACCCGAGCAAATTCTTGTTACCTCCAGCCATCAAGAGAGGCGGCGGCGGAGGCAAATTTGAAACCTGTCGATTGATCTGACGGTTCTTGTACTGGGAGGAACAAATTCCGGGCTTTAGAAAAGGAACCCTAGAATCAACTTGTAGATCTGATTCAATAGCAAAGGATTCTCTTTGAAAAGAAGATCTTAAAATTTTGGTGCTTAAGAGACTGTGAAGGTAATTTCATTAGGAGGAAGACTTAGAGAGTTACTTGGCTTAGAGAAATTGAGATTGAGGCAAAAAATTGAAGCAACTGGGACATTCAAGCTTTCAGTTTCCCAGATTGGCTTTTTTTTTTCTTCTTTTTTTTAGGATTTTTCATCTCTCTCAAAGGTAGAGAGAGAGTGCTTTTAAATATCCAGTAAAGAATCACTTGATTCCCAAACCGAAAAAGTGTGTAATTGATTTCCTGAAAAGTGTCCCTTTTATACAATACAAATGTAAAATAGGGTCTAAATACCCCCTTTTCCCCACTTATTTTTTTTTTTTTTTTAACGAGGACTACAAGTCAATATAGTTTTACTAGGTTTAAATCGTTGATATGACCATCAAAATCGCGAAATCTTCATGTAGGCTCCTGACTAAAATCGTGGGGTTTGGCCTCATACAAACAGACACACGGCCATTTAGACATTTGGTGAGCCGCTTTGATATATTTACTATAAATTGGTTTTACATGTATTTTTTTTCCCCGATTATTTATTGGAGCAATTATTATGTTATGGAATTTGATTACATGCGAGTTTGTGGGCTGAATTTATTACGACAGAGTTTGGCCCCAAAAAAACATTTTGTACATAAAAGAGAAGTAGTAAGTGTTAGGTCATGTTCTTTTTGCCTTAAATTTCAACTCATTTTAGTTTAGATCGGCTCTATTTAGTTCGATTCAACGCACTTAAGCTTATCTCTTCATATATTAACTCTTATTTTATCTTCTTTCAGTTCAGTTCAGTTCAGCTTCATTTTGGTTGATTTTAGTTTAACTCAATTCAATTCCCACGGTTAAATTTAAGTACATACAAAAATTGAGATTGCTATATAAAATGACAAGATCGATTTATAGATAAAAAATCATCCAATTAACGAGATTCCCTAGAGGAATGCTGCGACCCTCTCGATTGGGTGAAATAAAGAAAATCGGAGGAAATATCCAAAAGTATTATTGGGACAAATCTCCCTATGTGTGTTCTGGGCGGTGGGCTTTGGTTACTATTTTCCTACGAGTATATGAGATTGGTCTGAACCTCAGCCTCCTATTCCAGGCGAGTCCAATCTTATACTCGGTTCGGCTCATTATCATCCTTAATATTTAGCACTTATTAACTCACGTTTTGACTTATCATAATCATCATTAACAACTCATCATCATCCAAGATTCACTTCCACTTTCTTCACTTTCATGCTGTAACTGGGCAGGTTCATTTCTTACATATTTCCTGAAAAATTGTATTTAAATCATCTACATAACTATTTATTTTGATCTACCAATTGTGTAATGAATTTATGGTGATTGATTCTTTTTAATACCCACGTGATTTCTTATGCTTTGTGAATTATATGTGTATTTTTAGTTTAATTGATGATTATTCATGATTATCTGCTTTTAAGTCATGATTGTAGTTCTTTTAGATACCCTTGAAGCTTAAATTTTAGAACTTCAAAATATACTCCTTGCTTGTTTGGTGTTATCTTTTTCATGGTTATATGCTCTCGTTATCGTTATCGTTATCGTTTTGATGGAGATTCAACCTTTTGTGGGCTATGTTAGTATGCTATATGTTGATTCCCCATAGAATGAAGTATAGAAGCTTTGTTGTTCTTGGCCATTTTCTTTCAAGCAATTTCAATGTTTTGAAATTGCAATTTTTTTCTGCTAGCTTGGTTTCTGGGCTGGCTTCTTCTGATTTCACATTTCGTGTCGTAAACAATGTTTCTAGTACTCTATTATTCGGTTTTGAAATATGATGGAATAAAGCAAAATGGGCGCTTAGCAAAGTGTCAGCTGCCGATGCGCAGTTTTCATTATGGGTCATCCATCGTCGCTATGTTTTCACATGGGGTAATGCTCAGGACATCTGCCCCCCCCTCCTTAACTCCTCACGCTATTGGTCTGTACAATGAATAGGCAGGGAGATAATTTTGGTGGTATCGGTTAATAAAAAGGAAAATTGAGTAGAGCCAAATACTCAAATATATGATTGATGTCCCTGTACGATGCCATCTCGTTCCCAAGATATGTACTCAATAGATAGTAGAGAATGATGGTTTGTTAGTAAACAATCCAATATTCTAATTCTAGGTATGACAGTGATGTGGATCATGATTGTTCCAGATTATTATTTGGAAGCTTGGTTAGGTTGTACATTTATCCAACTGAGTTTCAAGTGATCTTTTGATTTTCGGGGTGGGGTATGGTAAATTTTATGCTTCCTGGTTTTGATCATCTATTTATAGTTTTTCATTGAGCAACACGACTCCCAGTTGATCTGCCAATTTTATGTCTGTGAAATAGTAGTGTCAATCTTCACTGATCAATATACTGAACGTATAATTGATATTCTTTACAGCCTGAAAAGCAACACTTTCTGCCTTCTGTAGCAGATTCTTTGTAAACTCGAATTTTTCTTTTGGGAAGAACGTTCAATAAGTCCCTAACGCCCTGAATTTGCTTGTTTATTTGTCAACATGTCTTCAGGATTATCTGATACTGGAAATTGAGCATCGAAATGGGCAGCGTGTCGTCTGAGAAACTAAGGGTCTGCATTGACCGTGGGGGCACTTTCACTGATGTGTATGCTGAAATCCCTGGTCAGCCTGAAGGTCGTGTGATGAAACTATTGTCCGTCGATCCTTCTAACTATGATGATGCCCCAGTTGAAGGTATTCGGAGAATTCTTGAGGAATATACTGGAGAAAAAATCTCTAGATCATCCAAGATTCCTACTGACAAAATCGAGTGGATAAGGATGGGAACCACTGTGGCTACAAATGCTTTATTGGAGAGAAAAGGAGAAAGGATAGCTCTTTGTGTTACCGAAGGTTTCAGGGACCTGCTGCAAATTGGTAACCAAGCTCGTCCAAACATATTTGACCTCACCGTATCCAAGCCTTCAAATCTGTATGAAGAAGTTGTTGAAGTTGAAGAAAGAGTGGAACTTGTTCCTGATACTGAAGTGGGTCCTAGCCAGCCTCCCTTTGTTAAAGGAGTTTCAGGAGAACTAGTGAGAGTTGCGAAGCCATTTAAGGAAGAAACTTTAAAGCCTTTGCTTAAAGGGCTATTGGACAAGGGAATATACTGTTTAGCTGTTGTGTTAATGCACTCTTACACTTACCCACAACATGAGATCCTCGTCGAGAAGTTAGCCTTGAGCATGGGTTTTAAACATGTATCCCTATCATCGGCCTTGACACCTATGGTTCGAGCGGTCCCAAGAGGCCTAACTGCCAGTGTGGATGCATATCTCACCCCAGTCATCAAAGATTACTTGTCAGGTTTCATTTCTAAGTTTGACGAAGGATTGGGAAAGATTAATGTTTTGTTTATGCAGTCAGATGGAGGATTAGCTCCAGAAAGTAGATTTTCTGGTCATAAAGCTGTTCTATCAGGCCCAGCTGGTGGTGTTGTTGGTTACTCACAGACTTTGTTTGACATAGAAACCGATAAGCCTCTTATTGGATTTGATATGGGTGGTACATCCACTGATGTTAGCCGCTATGCTGGGGGTTATGAGCAGGTACTCGAGACCCAGATTGCAGGGTCAGTTATCCAGGCACCCCAACTTGACATAAATACTGTCGCTGCTGGTGGTGGTTCAAAGTTGACTTTTCAATTTGGGGCCTTCAAAGTGGGTCCAGAGTCAGTGGGTGCTCACCCTGGACCCGTGTGTTATAGGAAAGGAGGAGAATTGGCGGTTACTGATGCAAATTTACTACTAGGTTACGTTATTCCTGACTATTTTCCTTCGATTTTTGGGCCCAAAGAAGATCAACCTCTGGATGTCGAGGCAACCAAAGAAAAATTCAAGAAGCTTGCTTTGCAGATAAATTCATACAGGAAGAACCACAATCCATCAGCAAAAGATATGTCAGTTGAGGAAATAGCTCTTGGATTTGTGAATGTTGCGAATGAGACAATGTGTCGTCCAATACGCCAGTTGACCGAGATGAAAGGGCATGAAACAAAGAACCATGCTCTGGCTTGTTTTGGAGGTGCTGGGCCCCAACATGCATGTGCTATTGCAAGAGCACTGGGCATGAAAGAGGTCTTAATCCATAAGTTCTGTGGTATACTGAGTGCGTATGGCATGGGATTGGCTGATGTTGTTGAAGAGGCTCAAGAGCCATATTCTGCTGTTTATTGTGCCGAATCCATTCAGGAAGCCGGTCAAAGAGAGGCCAAGTTGATGGAACAGGTGAAGCAAAAGTTGCAAGAACAAGGTTTTAGGGAGGAGAACATTAGAGCCGAAACTTATTTAAATTTGAGGTATGAGGGTACAGATACCGCTATTATGGTAAAAAGACAAGATGCTGATGATTGTTCATCATTTGACTATGCTATTGAATTTGTGAAGCTTTTCCAGCAGGAATATGGATTTAAACTAAACAACAGGAACATCCTTGTGTGTGATGTAAGAGTTCGAGGGGTTGGAGTGACTAATATCTTGAAACCTAAAGCTCAAGAGCCTATTTCAGGAACTCCAAAGAGTGAAGGTTTGTACAAAGTGTATTTTCCCAATGGCTGGCAAGAAACCCCTTTATTCAAGCTCGAGAAACTGGGGTACGGTCATGCCATTCCTGGGCCCGCTATCATTATGAATGGTAACAGTACTGTGATTGTGGAGCCAAATTGTAGAGCAATTATATCTAAATACGGAAACATTAAAATCGTTATCGAATCGACTTCAGGCGTAGGAGTTGTTTCGGAGAAAGTTGCAGATGTCGTGCAGCTGTCAATCTTTAACCACAGATTTATGGGAATAGCTGAGCAAATGGGCAGGACACTACAAAGGACATCAATATCAACAAATATCAAGGAACGGCTTGATTTTTCTTGTGCGCTTTTTGATCCTGATGGAGGTCTTGTTGCTAACGCACCTCATGTCCCGGTGCACCTTGGAGCTATGTCAAGCACTGTTCGTTGGCAACTGAAGTACTGGGGTGATAATTTGAGCGAAGGAGACGTGTTAGTCACTAATCATCCATGTGCTGGTGGTAGCCATCTTCCAGATATAACTGTCATAACTCCGGTGTTTGACAAGGGGAAACTGGTATTTTTTGTGGCTAGCCGAGGTCATCATGCTGAAATTGGAGGTATTACTCCTGGAAGCATGCCCCCGTTCTCCAAGGCCATATGGGAAGAAGGGGCTGCCATCAAAGCCTTCAAGCTTGTGGAGAAGGGTACATTTCAGGAAGAAGGCATTGTCAAGCTTTTGCGGGTCCCATGTTCTGATGATTCTACTCACGAAATCCCAGGAACCCGTAGGCTTCAAGACAACTTGTCAGATCTCCATGCACAAGTTGCTGCCAACCAGAGAGGAATCTCGCTTATCAAAGAGCTTATCGACCAGTATGGTTTAGAGATTGTGAAGGCGTACATGAAATATGTACAGCTTAATGCAGAAGAAGCTGTCAGAGAAATGCTCAAATCAGTGGCTGCCAAAGTGTTATGTACTTCTAATAAATCAAAAGTGGGAGATAGTGTGACCATTGAAGAAGAAGATTATATGGATGATGGTTCTATAATTCATTTAAAACTTTCTATTGATTCCACAAGGGGAGAAGCATTTTTTGACTTTACAGGGACAAGCCCGGAAGTATACGGTAACTGGAATGCACCAGAAGCAGTTACAGCTGCTGCAGTTATTTACTGCCTCCGGTGTTTGGTAAATGTCGATATTCCATTAAATCAAGGGTGCCTTGCCCCAGTAAAAATCTACATCCCGCCTGGTTCTTTTCTCTCTCCAAGTGACAAAGCTGCCGTGGTGGGAGGCAATGTTCTCACGTCCCAAAGAGTTACTGATGTCGTACTTACTGCATTCCAGGCATGTGCCTGTTCTCAAGGTTGCATGAATAATCTCACTTTTGGGGACAACACATTTGGTTACTATGAGACCATTGGAGGTGGATGTGGGGCCGGACCAAGTTGGGATGGGACTAGTGGGGTTCAGTGTCATATGACGAATACTCGTATTACCGACCCTGAGATATTTGAGCAAAGGTACCCTGTGATTCTACACAAATTCGGGCTGAGAGAGAATAGTGGAGGTACAGGGGTCCACAGGGGAGGAGATGGGCTTGTGAGGGAGATCGAGTTCAGGCGGCCTGTTGTAGTGAGCATTCTCTCCGAGAGACGTGTCCATGCTCCAAGAGGTTTGAAAGGAGGCAAAGATGGAGCTTGTGGGGCAAACTATTTAATAACGTGTGATAAAAGGAAACTCTATCTTGGCGGTAAAAATACCATACATGTGCAGGCAGGAGAAACAATAGTGATTTTAACTCCTGGAGGAGGTGGATATGGGTCTCCTCCATAGATTCAACTAACTCTGGCGAATTTCCGGAGTCCTGACATGTCAAGGGTGTTGGCAATCTTTCGCTAAACAAAGGTAATTGCAAATTTAGATCCTTTTAGTTCCGCATTTTCAGAGAGCACAAACACTTAAATGTGACAGAAACAGTCTTGCACGATTATTTTTGGAAGACCGGACCATTTATCTACAAACCAGCAATTATATTGGTATAATTAGTTTGTAAATGAATATTGCACACAATTTCAATGTGGGAGAGCGTCTCTTGCGGGGCTAGCTCTCCGGAGAGGTTGAGTGTAGTAGTTTATTGGAAAGCAGCTCGTGCAAAACTCACAAAAAAGAAATTAATTGCACTGACCTTTGATTCTTATTTGCAATTAATTTCTTTTTTGTGAGTTTGTGGCCTCGTACTTGAGAAGATTGAGGGGGAACTTGACCCGTAAATCTAATATTGCCGAACTGTTCTTATACGATGCTATTGCGCTGCATGCTGCTTACTGATTTAGTTCTAATTTATCTCCTTGACAGTCAGACGCTTTTGGAATATTCAGTTCTCAGCTAGGCAGATGGGGAATATGGAAACCGAAGCACATCTTCAGCATGTTCTGGAGTTGGAGAACAAGACTTGCAACTGATTGTATCTTCCTCTGATGTCGCGGGTTCTAATATCAGAACTGGCCTAGAAGCCTGATGTATTGTACGCAACCTGAATTACGGCAGTACTTGGTGGCTTTTATCATTGTTTCACACTTTCACCTTCCTGACTTGATGCTTTATGCTGTTAACTTTTGTTCTCATGAAAAAACAATGTATGTGCTTGAGGTTTTAGTGTCTCGGAATAAAGTTCTGTCACGATTGGCAGCGGGCAGTCAATAAAGCGTGCACATCTAATTCACTCGCTTCTTCTGGACATAAAGAAGGAAATATTAATGTTTTCTTTTGTTTGATACATTTAATTTAGTCTAGACAAAAGAATAAGCGTTCATCGTTGGAAGGAGCGACTGTTAATTGGCTGTCGGCTGACTGACACTGCGCCAGTTCTGAGTACTTGTTTGAGAAACGCATTTTATAGATGGGAGATGTATGGTTGTATCTTTTTCCTGTAATCCTGTAGTGTTTCATGAATGAATGAAGTTTTGGTATACATAGTATTTGTTTATAGAGATGATATTGGCAAAATGGCAATGTACAAGGTTGTTTGGAGGTAATTAATATATTTGATTTCTAACTAAGAAGTGTCTTTAGTCGCATTACAATAGATGGGAGGGAGATTCGAACCTTGTATCTAATGTTCACAATACTTCTGTCTTAATCATTGGACTAAGAATCTTCAGTGGTATAGAGATAGTATATAAGAGGAGTCAACTCCAACAAGGAGTCAACTCCAACAAGCCGTAAAATGTGGATAGAGCCTTTTGGAGGTAGTTTCAGAGCCGACAAATATTGACGTGACTGAGGAGGTCTGACACAATTTTAATTTAATGGAAAAAAAGTTAAGACATAATTTCAATTTAATGGAAACAAAAGATAAGGCTTTCTAAAATTAAAGCATTTGGACATATAGAAAATAATTTAGTTATGTGATGTTTGGTAAACAACATATGGGTGAAATTAGTAGTTTTCGACCTAAATAGTAGATTTACCAATCAATCTACTGATTTCATGTGTTTGGTAAACGACATATTTTAATTGTATATTGGTCGGAATCTACTATTTTTCAATATGGTGCTATAGCTGGCTATACCATTATGCCATTCGAGGACGGCAGATTCGATTTACTGGCCTTTCACAAATTCGGGTATTTATACTGTTAAGAGCGGATATGGAGTGGTTTTCCAATCCTTTTTTCAACAAAAGGGCACAATCAAAGATAAAACACGGGTTGATAACTATATGAAACGGTTTTGTAAGAAAAAATTGTGGAATTTGTCTGGACCACAGTCGTGGAGAGTTCTGTTATGGAAAATCATTACTAACACTTTATCTATAGGGCAAAATTTCAAGGCTAGAAACATTCTGGGTGATGCCTCGTGTAACTTGTGGAGACATGACATACCTAGATGCGACTCTGGAGCACCTATTCAGGGATTATGATATCACAAAAAGGATATGGCTTGGGTCTGAGTTGGGTATAAAATACGAAGGGCACTCTGAGTTATCGCTAAGGGAATGGATTGTAAATTGGATTTACTGTTTAGGAAGATTGGAGGAAAGGGAGGTAAGGATTGTCAAGTTTGTAGCAACTATATGGTGTATTTGGGTCATCAGGAATGCTATATGGTTTAACGGTGCTTCCTTTAATCCGCATGTGTTTTTTAATCTATGGAGGGATAGAACTTCCACAGTGTTGGCGGCCATGAAGGGAAAGGAGACTGCGGGTCATCTGAGGAAAGTGGAGGATGGAACTGACGGGGGAGATGAGCTGAAGGAGGGTCGTCCTGTTTTTTGTGTTGGACCAAATGGTACATGTGGTATGGTTAACATTCAGGTGGACGCAGCATGGAAAAACACTAAGGATTCTGCAATCGGATTGGTGGCTCGTGATCAAAATGGTATCATACTTGCGATTCATAATGTGAAATCAAAGCTGAAAGCTCACTTCAGGCTGAGGCGATTGGGATTAAAAAAGCAATGGAATAGGCACGAACTACTAAAGTTTTACATGTTGAAATCTACTCTGATTGTTTGCAGGTTCTTCAACAACTTTGTGGCGTGGCATTGGAGCATCACAATGTCAAAGGAATTTTCGAAGACATATGAAGCCTTTACCAGTTTTTTCATTGTTTAAGTTTTTCTTTTATTAGGAGGTCTGAAAATAGGGTTGCACACGATCTTGCGCAAGAAGCGAGACGTGTGTAGACCTCTTCTTTACAGTTGTCAAAAAAAAAAAAAACCAATATGGTGTTATAGTATCCTATAACTAGCTTAGAACCCGTGCAAAATTTCACGGGCATATATAGATATAATACATAAACTGATATATAAATCAACTCTAAGAGAATTTATGGCTATGATAATATAAATTAAACTTTATAATTTACACTCAAAATTAGAATCTAAAAAAGTTAAGATCCAACCACATAATAAGTGTATAACATAAATCATGTTTCCTCTTTGACTAACAATTCAACTTTTAAGTAGTCTTTTACCAATTTGGCACTTTCCTTTATTTTTTAACCAATTCTGTATTTTGATCCGGTTGCAACATAAATCATATTTCATTTTTGTCTTTTCCTTTTGTTAGAAAGTCATGATTTAAAACTTTTTGTAAGCAAAATGTGTTGGTTAGATAAAGTAATCTACTTGTTTGATTTTTCAGGAGCCTTATAAAAACCGGTTTAGCGTTGAATACTCTGAATTAGTGTATACATAAAATAAAATAAATATATTTTCCTACCCTTTACAATTTAAATTTCCAAAAAAATTGTTTCTTCAAGAAGATATTTAAGTGACAGTAAAAAAAAGATGGGGGAAACAGATTATTCAAAGTCCTGAACTTTGTCCATTGGATTGATGGTAGTTCTCAAGTATTGACCCGCCGTGAATTCTTTGTGGATGAGTGTTACTCAATTTGCTCGTTTGTTTTTTTATCTCGGGTCTAGGTCTATGTGTTAACCTGTGTGATCACAGGTTGATTCGCTGCGAAATTGTCTCCGACGCTTCCTGCATATATGAAGTAATATGTGTGATCAGATTAACTCGAGAAGGTCAGAGAATATATATTCTAGCGCAATTATAGCTACTTAATGATAATGATGGGTAACCTTCAAAGAAAATAACATATTATTATGATGAAAAGAAATTCAATTTCGTTAAACAAAACAGGGGGAATATCGCCATATTGTGACACTAATAAGAGTAATAAACAATCATGACTATATTATTCATCCTTACTGGCAAAGAAGAGCAAGAACCCGTTGAGCTTAATGAACTTGTTGTAAGATAAACTTTATGATTTCGATAATGAAATTAGTCACAGGAATCAATTTAGACTTGAATTAATTCAACCCTAATATAATCAATAGACGGAATAAAGAACTAACTTTGGTCCATGTCTCACAGACGCACTCAATACAATGATAAGAAGTATGAATGGTTGATTCTCCTCCTTAACCCTTTCCTTAATGTTCCTTGATGATGG
>VHZZ01022238.1:9673-23136 GCA_009801015.1 Silene noctiflora | reverse complement strand
GGTGGCCTTGGTAAGGCACTTTGGAGTGTGGGGGTGTTACATTGATGCCCTAGTGTAGTCCTCCCAAGGCCTCGGCACCCATTGAAGTCATGTTTCAAGGGTCAGGTGAAAAAAATCGAATAAATACAAAATTGAGCAACAAATGAAGAATAGAAAGAAGGCTTACGCTGTCAAGCTGCAAAGCGTTGACACCCGTCCTGCAGGTGTCGTAAGAGGAACGCTGGCTCTTCTGTCTACAGATGATTCAGTCCCTCATGACAAGGTACTCCCTGGGCACGTCGGCCTCTCTCGTGGGGGCAAAGTCAGGAAAGTACGAGTAGATCCAGGCCTAAGTAAAGAAAAAGGAGTTTTGATGATCATTTATTTGTCGAGTCGCTTATTTACATGTTAAGTTTACATATTAAGTAATCCTTTATTATCTACGATGATCCTTCATTCGCCGAAAATTTTGAATAAATAATCATTTATTAATTGAGTAATCATTTACTTATCTACGATGATCATTCATTCGTCAAAGCAACTAAATAATCATTTATTTACGTATCATTTTTATATTAGCTATGCACCTTTGCTCAGAAAATGCTTGTTCATGCAAGGAAATCTCACTAAATGTGCGAAAGGAAAAGGGCAAATAAGCATATATGTTTCATTTCTTTTCCTATAAATGATGAAATAAAGGATAAAAGAAAGGCTCCTACCTCAAAAACGAGTCCTGGACCAACGGTAGCAGGCGACGTCCCTCTCTCTAGTAGCTCGGGATGCACCATGGCCCTCATGTTAGCGAGTGAGGACCGCAAAGCTAGGACTGACCCAGTTCAAATAACCTAGGCCACCCAAGTCAGCAATAAAAGGAAGAGGCTTCGTCGATAGTCTCTCCCCCTTGTCTCCGAAGTAGATCGAAGACAAGAACCACCAGAGCCACAAACGATCTCGCTGCTCAGCCGTACACGGTGGAGGAGGCACCAAACCCCTCCCTTAGTCAGTTGTAACCTAGCCGGAGTCTTCCCGTCAAAGTAATCCTTAACGTAAGAACTCAAAACCAGGCCGGGTATCCTAGCCGCGGCCTTGGGCAAAGACCAACCCACCAACCTCCTGGCCTTAGCCGAGTCATCCCTCACGGATGTCTCGGGCCACACCATCGGCTCATCTCCGAACGACAAGCCGGAGATCATACCGAAGTCCTTCATCGTGACCCCGATCTCACCAAACGACATGTGAAAGGTCGAGGTCGTGTCCCATAAACGGTCCAGGAATGCCCGGATCAAACACATGTTGGCACGGATCTTCCTTGCTCGGATCTCGCACCAGGCCCGTACCAAAGCACCGAAGGCACCCCCGTCAAGGATGCCTCTTTCCTCCCCTATCAACCTCTTGTAGGCCTCCATCATGGTCGTGTACCCCGAGAACGATCTCATGTTACCGGCCTTCTGCAAAATCAATTCAAACATGTATATCAGTCCAATATTTCGAAAGAAAAAAAGAATTGAAGTTAATAAGTCATAAATTAGAAAGCATAACAGAATTCTTGCCGCTCGGTACGACAAGTGCCTCTCCACAGCCTAAATAAGATGCTGAGCATCCCATTTTTCAGCCTACTCAGGTGCCTGAGCAGGTTGGCGGCCACCTCTTCTAAGGCTTGCCCTCCTGGGCAACTCCTCCTCCTCTTCCTCGTCCTCCTAGACGTTCGTGTGTGCCACGAGAGCTGAGGAAGGCTCAAAGTCAACGTCCGGACCTCGAAGGTATGTCCTCTGCAAAAAAAATGAACATTTTAAGTCATTTCGAATCACTTCAAGCAGTTTTTAGGTCATTTTCAAGCTAATTTCGAGTTATCTCGAGTTTGTTTACTAAAAAAATGGACAAGTCCGTTTATACTACGTCCTACGTATCTTAAACATGCCTAATGACGACAACAAGTTGAAAATTCGGCAGCATTTCGTTATAAATTGCCTAAACCAACACAAAAGTGTCCCAGAAGAGCAATAACAAACTGAAATTCCGACATGATAGCAAGATTAGCCATGATCTAAGGGTTTCAAAACATTAAGCTTCATCAGTTTCTGACTAGTTTAAGGTCATTTTCGAGCCATTTTAGCGGTTTTAGCCTAAAACCGTCACATTTTACTACCATGTTATCAATATTTGGTTGTGATCCTAGAAAGGTCTACTATCCAATTCTAATGTCAATTTCATGGGACAACTGCATTTGAGGCAAAAGCCTCAAATTTTCGACACATATGGGTACCAAACCTTAATTTTGAAACTCAAATCAAGCTACAAATGCAATTAAATCAAAAGACGGGATGCATACCTGGATTAGTCATGGTCTAGGGCAAGTTTCGATCAAATTATGATGATGATTGATGAAGATTTTGAGTTGTTTTTGTATTTTGTAAAACGAAAATGGCAAAATAAGAATGAACACACTATCGCGCCTAATTCCAGATTTTATCAGACTTGGACGAGCTCGGGAAGAAACGCAGCACTTGCTGCGTCTTTTCCTAAGATCGTAGCTCTTGTTGCGTCCTTTCCCCAACAGGTCTTCTTGCTTTCAGGTCGTTACAAGTTCATTACTTGTGGTCCTACCTTTGTCCATATTTTTGAAATGCTTCCTTATGTGTTTCGAGGCATTTTAGCAAATTATCCTCTACGGGTATATTTTCCCGTTAAAATTCATCATTTTCCCAACAAATTGCGCACTTTTCTTCCCCAGCAAGGGTACATTGCCGCCTAAAGCCCGTGTGCTCTTCGATAAACGGAATTTGCTTCGAACTAATGCAAGCTTATTCCCTTAGACAGTCCTCGGAAAGCCTGTCTTATCTTTTGTCATCGGCATTTCTACCATTGTTTTGTCGTCTATCTCGTCAGCAGTTTCTCCCAACGTTCTGCTGTGAATTTACTTCTAACTAATGCAAGTATATTCAAACATCAACATGTTTTTGCCAAGTTACTCTCATAAACGTTTTCAAAAAAACCGTTCTTTCCCTTTCCTCCAGCGGGTCCTACTGATATCCTGCTGTCTGCATCCTGTTATTCCCCATGGAGTTTCATGTATGATTTTGTCTTATGGCTGGCGAGGCTCCTTACGTAGTCTATTGGACTTTAAACGACCCTCCCAAGAAGTCGACAGACTCTAAAATGTTCCCGACGACAGGTCCTTGGTTCAGTCCCCTTGAACCGCCTCGCGTCGAAATAGTCTTCAGGTTGTAATCCTTGATTAACCTGAAGGCTATACTTTGACTTTCGCCTTGTCCAAGCCTCGGTCTTCGTCAAACACCCAGTGATGATTGGGCCACATGTTCAATACATGAAGCGATGATATGGCATTTCATTAATTCGTCGACAAATGATTGCTCAAAAAGTCGTGTCAACCCTTTTATTGTCATCTATGTGCCGATACGGTCATTTTGACAGTAATTCGAGTGCATTTGGAGTCCGGGTCAAAAAACCGTCTTCATTTTCAGAAAATGTCTTCATTTTCTCAAAAAGCATCTCAAATCTAAGTCGGGATATTTCTTGGAATCCTAAATAATTTCTAAATATTTTAATATTTTGAAGATATCATATTTTGACGAAATAAGGAAAACAAACCTTTACAAACTCTGAAAAACGCGTAAATCTTTTACGCTAAAGGAGAAACGGCTCCAGGAGAGGATGCACAACCTGCTGCACCTCTTCCTGGGCTTGATTCCTGCAGTATCCAAATATTTCCGGATTTCTTTCCGTATTTTGATTCTTCTTAAACTCTTACCTCGTGATTAGTATAAATAGAGGCCTCCGCCTCACATATTCTCCATGCAAGTGTCCGCCCCTTCTCTTCTATATTTGCATTCTAAGACCACGTGCTTTTGCTTTGACGCCTAAGTGCTTGATCTACTCAACCACGTAAGCCTAGATCATTCTAGGTACCAGTCATGTCTGCATAGACCCGCCAATTTGATCACTACACTTAATCGATCAATCTTAATCAACTTATTTTTACTTTCCTCTTTCGAGGGCATCTTCGTTCTACATCAAGTCGAGCAATCACTAACGTCGTTTTAGTGAATCTCGTTTCATAAACATGTAAGTCTGAGAGTGTAAAATCCCAATTTATGTTTTATTTTCTGTTTTTATAATTATGTAAGAGTTTACATCGGAAATATGCTCAAAACCGTTTCCCAAACCATAGTTTTAAAACCGTTTTAAAGGAACAACATGGAAAGACCGTCAAGAAGAATCACAGGAGCATCTGCGCCTTCTGGAACAGTCGCAGCATCTGCTGCGCCTCTTCCAAAGGTTGTTTAGCTGTTGTTGCTCTTCTTCTTCTTCTTCCTCGAGTACTAGTTGTTTCGTTTTTTTGTTCTTTCTTTAAATTTCTTTCTTTCTTCTTTTAATTTAAGTCTTTTATATATTTTATAAAGTTCTTCTTTTGACCTAAATCCCTTATAATGCAATATTCGCGGGTTTTCGTCTCTTATTCAAATCCGGGTTTCAATGGTTCAATTTTCCCATATCAAATCATTGAAATTCGACCTTTTTTACATCTCTCATCTTTATGTAAATAATCTGTATAAATTACTTCAACTTCGAGTCTAATGCCAATAATCGATCTAAAATTCAATCAATGAACACTAACGAACACGAATCTGGCTTTTACAGTCAAAACCCAGCTCTAGAACAGCCGCAATAGCTGATGCGCCTCTTCTAGACGACGCATCGTGTGTTGCGCCTGTTCTGGGCTGGTTTCTGCCTCTGAACTCGTCTCGTTGTGACGTAGCTTTTATAATCAGGTTATCAATCGACTATGATACGTATTCACCCTAATCTGTTATGTTTTATCTTTTAATTTATTGTCTTTATTTCCTTTTCTTTCGAGTATATTTACGACGCAAACTTGTATATCCTCATTGTAACTTATTCTTTTGTAATTTATATTCCGTTCATCCTATATGATTTATTTATTTGGCATTCACATGTAATTAATCTAAATTCTTTACTTCGACCCAATTGTATGCTAAATTCTATGTTCACCGACTTAGTCTAATTCACATGTTAGGATTAAAATATTGCTTGTTGCATTGCATGTATTTAAACGAATAACATATCGAGTATAAATGACATTCCCTGATCATTAGTAAAGGTCGCTATCGAGGCGGGTGGGATTTGGTGTTCTAGTAAGAGCTTCCTAATACGTATCATCACCCCTTACTCAGATATCTGTGAACACCAGTGTTCATTGGCATCATGATAGTCATTCTAGACATGGAATGTTATGGGTGACGAATTTCTTAGTGTTCATGTAACTACTTTGTGTCTTGACATGATACGAAGTATTCGAACGGATCCAATTATCCACAAAAATTGGTGGCGACTCCACAAATGCAGGCTTGTTCAAACCATTCAGTGGTTTCATGCCTTTTATATCGGTAACGGCCCATAAGATGCTTTGTCAACACAAGGTTTCGTGGGAGAAGTGTTTTCGTCTCAAACTTTCCAACGCGCGGGTGGCCCATGTCCACAGTTTGACAACCATTCCGGATACTTGACCTATCGTATTTTTCTTGCAGCCAGCAGATTATCCACTTCTTGATTGATGATTTGGTTCCTCTCAGTTGCGAACTTTCTCCTCCTCTCCTATATCGGGTTATATTTTGAGTCCACACTCAGCTTGTGTGTTATGAAAGATGGGTCTATCCCTACCATGTCGTCATGGAACCAGGCAAAGCAGTCCATGTTGGCTTTAAAAAAATTGACTAACTATTGTCTGATGTTACCTGCGCACTCAGCTCCTACAAGCACCGTCCTTTCTAGTTGTAGCTTGTCTAGGCTAACCTTATCTAGTTCTTCTGCTAGTGGCTCAATGTAATCAGCCTGGACATGCTGCTCTGTGATTGTTATGCCGGTTGTTGACTGTGCATTTAAACTTCTTCTTATAGCATACTCTGGCTTCATCCTGGTCTCCACGTATCTCCTGTACTCCCCAAGGTATGGGAAACTTCACTCATTGGCGGTATGTTGAGGGGACTGCTTTAATCAGGTGCAACCATGGCCTCCTTAGAATGACATTATAGGTTGTTGGGCTGTTCATAACCAGGTACCTTACTTGCTTATTGATTCTTCCTACATAAGTTGGGATTGTGATTTCTCTTAATGAATGACCTATCTCTCCACTAAACCCTACCAGCGGGATATTCTTCCTCAACAGGTCTTTTTCACTAAATCTCATGCCTTTTAAGTGTCTAGCATGATCGGATTAACTGAGCTTGTATCCACCAAGACTTTTCTCACTGTGCAATTGGTCATGGATAATGATATGATTAATGCATCATGGTGCTCCTGACTGTGGTGGACGTCCACTTCGTCGAAGGTAACTGCTGGCAAGTCACTGTGGGTGATTCTACAGGAGGAATTAGGTATGTCACCCTTGACCTCAGTAGCATGTCTCTTGGCGGCTGAATATGTTAGGCCACTTAAATCTGAGCCACCTGTTATCACGTTTATTATCTTTGTGCACATAGGTGGTGGTGAAAGAAAGGTTTGCCTTCTGGAACTTACTTTACCTTATTGTCTGTCCCTACATGATAACAGGTGGTCCAGGTTTTCTAGATCGTATTGTTACTTGACCTCCCTCCATAGGTTGTAGCAATCCTCCGTGTTATGTCCAATATCGTTGTGGAACTCATACTTCTTTTTGCTATCTTTCCTTCATGATTGTTTCTCAACTGGTGGTCTTGGCGATTTGACTTTATCTCCCATGTGTTTCAATGCTTGTAGGAGTCCAACCATCCCAGTTGTGAATCTATATTCACTCAACTTAGGAGGTGGTGGGGCTTCCTCCTTACCTTCTACTTTGTTTATCGCCCTGCTATAGGGTTTGGGTCGCTCCTCTTTTCTTTCTATAATAGATTTCTTGCTAGTCCTTTCCAGCCCTGATGTGGTTCTCCTGGACAGGACATCCTATTCCAGTCTGATTGTTGTTGTCGCTTTAGTTTGGATGTCCTGAAAGGTACGGAAGGGATACCTAGTCAGGTCATTGTATAGATCTGAATCTTGATGCAACCCCTGCGTGAATACCTCCACCGCAGTTGGCACATCACATCCTCTTATCGCCACTTTTTCTTTGTTGAATCTTGTGACAAATTCTCTAGTCTTCTCATCAAACCCTTGAAATATCCTATAGAGGTCGCTGGTATGATTTTCAGGCTTCCTGCTGTTGGCAAACTGTTGAGTAAATGCGTTTACCAAGTCAGCAAAGGTAGCTATTGACCTGTATAGCAGACCAACGAACCATTATAGTGCGGCGCTTGATAGCGTTGACCTAAATCCTTTGCACATGCAGACTTCTTTCAAAGATTCAGTTGTCGTTATAACCATCATCTTCTGCTTGTACTAATTGACATGGTCAAAGGGATCTGAAGTGCCGTCAGAAAGTTTCATGGTGGGGGCATTGAACCCCTTTGGCACACCAACCAGTGATATCATGTCTATAAATGGTGAATCTGCATAACTGTCTGGAGTCGCTTTTTCCAGGGGAGCTGACATCCTTAGGATCCTGCTTAGCATCTCCTTGAGCTCCAAATATTGTTGATCCCTAATGTTATTGTAGATAGCATTAGGGTTGTACATGGGTGCTTGGTAATTCAGGGCACTACCTCCCAGCCAAGTTGTTACTGGGCTTTGGCAGCTTGTGGCCAGGGGGTCGTTGTAAATAGAGATCCTGGTTTCCAGCCTGTTACCTGTTGATTGACAATTCCCACACCAGGCATCAGGTTAGTAGTAACAAAATTGCTGACAGTAGCATTACCTGGTCTGGATTCTGTTCTTCTTATTGCCAGCCAACCGTCAGGTGTCCGTTGCCCAAGTCCATGCGGGATTATACCGCCTTCAGGGGGTGTCCCCGTTAAATCCAATCTGGTAACCGGCTCGAAAGGGAATATGCGTGCTTGCTTTATGCTTCCTGATGTCTCACCTATGCGGCTGGCTGTCTGGACGTGACTCCAGTTTTCTGCTGGAGTTGGTGTAGTCCTCTGCTGCTGTAGGGCATCTATCTATGCCTAGAGTGCCCGGTTTTCTTCTGTCGCCTGAGCTTTCGTCTTTCGGTTCTCCTCACTCATGTTATCGATGGTTTTCTGCAAATTGTCCATCCCACTGATTATGATTTGGGTTGGATTGGGTGGTGGTAGACCCTGATGTCTGACGTGTCGAACATCTTGTTCCCCCCTGGGTAGGACATGCTTCCTTTTCAGCCCTTGGTGGTACCTCCATCTCTCTGGTCACCTTTGGATGGCTGGTTTTTGGCGGGAGGTTGGCCTTTGCAAATGGACCTGACGCCATGGCTTGGGTTCCAGGTGCCGGCGGTGCACTTGTTTGCATCCGCAGTGACTAGCTTCCTTCAGATCTTGGTGGGACAATTTGTTTGTTTCCTGACATGATGTTTTCTTTGTTTCCGGACGATTGACGATGACGACCACTATGCCCCACGGCGGGCGCCAAACTGGGTTGGTATATTTTACCAACTAGGTCAATAATGGGTCAAAGTAGTCTTATGCGCTAATAGTTCAATTGTACATGTGTGATCATGTTATGTGTGCTATAATACGTAAATAAAAGAGATTGAACACAACAGGTTTGGTGACGCGGAAAACCCAATGAGGGAAACGATCGCGGGAAGGAGACGGAATCCTTACAAGATATTCACTAGCAAATATGAATAGTAATACACGGATACAAGTAAACGAGGACGGCTAATTTCTAGTCCACGATGTAAAGGGTTGTTCTTTTGTGTACGTGATGTGTCTATTTTATATATGATTTTACCCCTTAGTTTAGCTCGGTTTTACATGTTTATTGCACTATTTTTAGTGTTTTATTGAGATAATCGTGTGTTCTAGATATTTTGTTTGTGTTTAGTATATTTTGTAGGAAATGTAGCTTTTGGTAGCTATTTCCCGTCAAATGTGCAAGTATCGAGTTCACGAGGCTAAGTGGAAACTGANTAGGAAATGTAGCTTTTGGTAGCTATTTCCCGTCAAATGTGCAAGTATCGAGTTCACGAGGCTAAGTGGAAACTGAGATGGATCATGCATGCAAACTATCTTGGATTGATGGAAGCAATGGCCCAAATTAAAAGTATATGGCAAATGTAAACAAATGAGAAGTCAAGCCCAAACATAAAGTCCAAGTGATCATGTGGAAAGTGCAAGCTTAGGATTCTAATTAGATTCCACATTGGTGCAATTAGATGGGCGCTTAAAGACGCTTTAAGGCAAAAATTAGGATTCCCCGAGCATTAAATCAAGCAATGAAGGCCATAAATCGGAAATCACCCGACCCCGATCGGGGTGGCCTGTCCCCGATCGGGGAGAGCCTGCCTTGGATTCTTTACATTTCATATTAAAACTACTATATAAGGAGGGCTTAGCTCCGACGTATAGCATCACTTTTATCATTTTTACATCTTTTTACAGTCTTACAAGTTCTTTCTCTTAGTTTTCTCCTTAGTTCAGAAATTAGTTACATTACATTTTGTATTCATAAAACAATCATTTAGTTCTAATTACACTTTCAATATAAGTTTCTTTTCTTCTACATTGTTGTTCTTCTCAAGTTGCAATCATCAATTCGGTAATCATTTCATTTTAGTTTTTACATTGTTATTTCCATTGTTAGTTATCACACTTTCTTATTGTTGTTTAGTTGTAATTTAGTTATTACATAATTATATTTCATTTAGTAATTTACTTTATGTTTTATGCAATTTAGATTTAGTAATCATCGAAGTATTTCTATTTCATTATCATCATTATCATTTTATTATTAGTCTCTCATTTTGTTTATGTCAACTAGTTTAGTTTACAATTACTTTTCCTATTTCATTTTTAGTTATTATATCTCCATCATCATGTCTATGTTTAATTCATCATTTTTAGTTATTTTTATTTGCATTATGAGTGAGTAGTTTTATTTTGTCTAGGGATTAGGGGAGCCATGAATTAGTTATTATTTTATCATGTTAGATTAGAATGTTATAATATTGCATAATTGTTTCTACGCATGTTTGTTTTGTAATTAATAATCTTAGGTTATTGATCACAATCTTTAGTTAAATGTGTTGATACATTCTATAAGTCGAGAGGCACGGATTTATATTAGACTAAACATGTTGTACTAGACCGATCTAGCCATAGCGAGAGTTCGTTAGAACCCGATCTAAGGTCGACAATAATATCGAGAGGTGGTCGTCAATAGACCTAGACATTTATCTTTGTTATGCGTTTCTAATATAACATGAATCATTTTACTATGCATGTGTGACCCGACACCCCTAGTCTCCTTTAATCATATTTGTTAATTAATTATTTTTATTTACATTGCTATTTATTTACATTGCATTTCACCAACCAAAACGAAAAAAAAATATAACCCGATCTTGATAAAAACCTAACCATAGCAATCCGTAAAGCAACACCCGTTTCTCTATGGTTCGACCCCTACCTTACTACATTAATTTGTTGCCAAGTCTAGTGTAATTATCTTTGCTAGGTGTGCGACCGCGTATCGGTATGACTGAATGAATCTCCTTGCCTCCTTTCCCCATCTTATATACTGCTAAAACTCGAACTAGGTTTAGCTTGCTTGCTTCTCAAGTTTCCAATCTTCTTTCGGCTAGGCCAATCCCTCTTTCGTATCCCACATGACCCACGAGCTCCTCTCCTCCACTCGCATGATGGATGGATCTATCGTCCTCTAGCCCATCTTCCCATATTCGGCCTAATATGCTTCCTCCTTGCCAAATGTCCAAAATAGGGCCCAAACAAGGTTCTTCACTTAACATGTCTAAAGGGCTAGACTTGTCGCGAGTCTCCAAATTAGTATTTTTATCCACTACAAACTCTAACTAGTAGCAAGTGTAAGTAGGGGTCGAACCCACAAGGATGATCTCTTGCTGATTAAAAGTGTGCAAAAGCTAAGTAACAAAATGAGGGGGTTTTGGTATGTTGATTGATCTAATCTACTGAAATAGTAATCTAATGCAATAAAATGTAAAATGATATAAATAAATGAATGTGTAAACAAATATGAGAATAATTCTTGGACCAAGTAATTTCCACCAATTAGTTATGAATTGATCATTGACTCTTATAATCTATTTCGTTATTGAAAAATTTGCTATGAAGTTGTTAACTTCCAATTCCACATAATATTAGTTATAAGCTACAAGCGTAAACAAATAACCCTTACAAAATTGTCAATTTAGTCAAGCGCTTAATCGTATCAATGTTGTAGAATGAAACAATGGAATTTAGCAAAGATGAAATAATGAAGTAAAAAAGCGATGCTTCACTATAATTCACACAAGTTTAATCTTTATAACTCAACAATGATGAATTAGCATACTAATTTATGAATTATAATTGCTACAATGAAATAGATAAACAAACAAAGATTCATTCACCTAATTCTAGCAATGGTTAATTAACTAACAACAACTAGTTGATCATTCTAGATGCATAATTAAAAACCAACATTAAACCAAATTAAACTTGATATTCAAACAAAGAAAAAGAAATAGAATAAGAGTCTTACAATTCAAGAACTAAATTGGTTTCAAGAACTTTTCAAGAACTTGTTCCAAGATGCAGAACTTAGCCCTCCATACAAATGAACTAACTAAAATAAACTAAGAAATGGAAATTTTTTTTGTATATTCTAATGATTAAAAATAATAGAGAAAGTATGAGAAGTATGAAAAAGTGTGTGAAGTTGGGATGAGAAGTGATCCTAAGGTCGGGGCTTGAGGCCTCCTTTTATAGTAGTTTAGGATCTAGAACGTAAACAACCCAAAAGGAATCCAAAGATCATAAATACCCCCAACGCCGATCGGGGTTAGGCCGCCCCGATCGGGGTCGCACTAATCCGGATTAAAGAGCTTTAAAGGCCATGTTTAATGGCCATGGAATCCAATGTTTWGCTTTGAAGTGCCTTTAATCACCCGGGTAAATGCATTTTTGTGGAATAATCTTGGAATCCCATGTTGCATTTTCCACATGAGTTGCTTGGACTTCTTTATGGGCTACAATTCTCATTTGTTTATATTTTGCCTTGCATGATTAATTGGTCCATTTCTTTAGCATTTGATCATTTCTTCCAACACTTGAGCTTGCTGCATGATCAAGTATGATCCAATCCAATTTCCACTTAGCTTTGTGATCTCGATAATTGCTCTTTTGACGGGAATTAGCTATCAAAAGTTATATTTCCTACAAATTACACTAAACATATGAAAAACATTAAGAACACGAGGTTACTCAAATAAACACTAATAAGAGTGAAATATGCATGAAAACCGAGCTAGAATAGGGAGTAGAATCATATATAAAATGGTCTTATCAAACTCCCCCAAGCTAAACCCTTGCTTGTCCTCAAGCAAGCATAAGAAATTAGGACGACCCAACAAATGCAAAATCCAGAGATAGCTATAAGCAATATGGTTCAAAACCCCAAACAACATGGGCAAAGGATAAAGCATTAACATAGTTGAGTTTTACATGACGGCGTAAAGCAAATTATTCCAAATAAACCTCTAAGCTCTTGCATGATCTTTTAAGCTTCAGATTCTCTCGATGCACTCAAACTCGATTATATGTATAAGGACATTTTTATGTGAGTAACACTCACCTATCCTCGACTCATGAGAGTGTGCCCGCAATCTAATATAGTAATCATTTAAGATCCATAAGCTAAAGCAATCAGGAATGTAAGCATGAAAACAAGAAGCCAATGGTAGAAGAAGGCATATATGTGATGGGTAAGAAAGGGAACAAATGCATTATGGTAAGTGGAGCTAAGTTAAGCTAACAACTAACCATTGTGTAAGGATGCTCAATCCAAAATCAACCCATTATTCAGAAGTCAATCAATTACATTTTGACCTCTTTTTTTTCATTTCAAAACATAAGTTAACTCCCCAAAAGATATGAATAAAATATGGGAGTTTAATTGATCCTTTCTTCTTCTTTTTTTTTCTTTCATTGTCATTTTGTGCTTCATTTTTTTTCATTTTTTTTCTTCCTTTCTTTTGCATCTTTTCATGCATGTATTCATTTTTTTCCAATTTTTTTTCCTTTTTCTCATAACCAAACTCACATTGAGTCAAATCTTTGAAGTATTTCCTAAATAAGCACCCAACACACATGTAAAAGTGTAATGGCTAGATAAAATGTAAAGTATAATGTGAAATGGGGTCAAAACATGGCATAAATCAATGTGACTGGCTTCATAGCTTACAAAAATATGAATGCAATGCTTTAGAAATGAAACAAGAACCACACTTGTGCTTTATTGACATAACACACACCATAAGGAGACCTACCACTCACCTAAGTGAAACTGGTGTTGGAGTGAGTGTCCTCAACAATAGTGCGATCACGATGACGGTTTAATATCGTTATCATAAACTCGATATATGAATACGCAAGGGATGA
>VHZZ01022231.1:2282-17473 GCA_009801015.1 Silene noctiflora | reverse complement strand
AAGTTACAGAAATTCCAAAAACATGTACTACAAGAGCTAGGAGTGCATGTGACCTACATGAAATGTTGGTTGGCAAGATCAAGGGCAAAGCTGATGATTCATGGTAATAGTAAGGATAAATATGCTAAGGTGTGGGAGTATGCATCAACAGTGTTGAAATATAACCCTAGTAGTTCAGCTTTTGTGGTGTGTGACAATATTGAGAGGCCTCCACCTATATTTAAGAGATTTTACATCTGCCTCAAAGCATGTAAAGAAGGGTTCATAACAGGATGTAGGCCTATACTAGGAGTGGATGGATGCCATTTGAGGGGTGTATATCCTGACATGTGTTTGGTGACAGTTGGGATTGGTGTAAACAATAACATATTTTCAGTAGCATGGGCAGTGGTTGAGGTGGAGAATAGGGAGAGTTGGACATGCTTTTTGGAGCTTCTAGCTAATGATATAGGCAAAGTAGAGGGGGAAGGACTTACTGTGATGTCTGATAGACAGAAGGGTCTGATTGATCCCCTATCTACTGTGGTGCCAAAGGCCAATATCAGATTCTGTGCAAGACATATTTGGGCCAATCTAAAGCTGAGATTCAGTGGTCAGTTATTCAAAGAGACATTTTGGGCAGCAGCTAGAGCTTTGACAAGGGTAAACATGTCTTCTATATTGCTTGTTTTTTATGTTTATTGTAAATGATTTGCATGTTTCAACTTATTTCATACACTGTACTTGTGTTTCTTTAAATCTATGTAGGCTAATTTCTCAAAAGAAATGGAGGGCATAAAGTTGTTATCAAGGGATGCATGGTCCTTCTTGAATGACATTCTCCCAAGGCACTGGTCTAGGCATGCATTTGACACTAGTTGTAAGTCACACCTTCTCTTAAACAATGTTTGTGAAGTATTTAATGTTGTGTTGAAAGATGCTAGAGATAAACCAATACTCACACAACTAGAGTGGATGAGAAAGTATGTTATGCAAAAAATATGTCAAAAGAGAGAGGGTGCTAAATCATATGAAGGGAGAGTGATGCCTTATGCAACAAAGTACTTAGATTGGGCAAGGGATGAGTCCAGATTTGCTACCTTTATGCAATCTGATGATCATGAATTTGAGGTGGAACTGAGAGGGGAACAAGTTGTAGTTAACTTGAAAGATAAGTCTTGTGGGTGCAACCATTGGAACATAACTGGTTTGCCTTGCCCCCATGCAATGACATGTCTCCTAGAGAAGAGAATTGACCCAATAGACTATGTGGATGAATCATATTCCAAAGATAGGTATATGTTAACCTATGCCAACAAAGTTTCCCCTATGCCTGAGGTAAGACATTGGAAAGCTACTGGTATGGCAGAGCCACTGCCACCAGCTTTAAGGACCATGCTAGGGAGACCTAAGAGTAAGAAGAAAAGAAAAGAAGCTGGAGAGAAAGAAGAACAACAACTCAAGAAGGGGAAAAGGCCTAAAAATTACAGCAAATATGAAGGTTCAGGTCACTACAAGAGAACTTGCAAAAACCCACCTGCACTCCCAAAGATTGCTATTAGGGCACCTAGTGACAGAACACAAAAAAGAATTGAATGGGCAAAGAACATCAGAGAGAAAGCAATGACAAGGGCAGCTCAAAAAGAGGCATGAAAAACAGCTCATCTGAATGGAGCATCAACAAGCACAACTACTGCCATGCCATCAACAAACACTTCATCAGCTACTTCTTTGTCATTCACATATCTGTTATCCCAAGCTTCTAATACTCACGGAAATCAAGCGTGGCACAAGTCTTGAGCATAGTTATGGATTTTTTGTGTCTAGATTATGTTTTGTTATTTTTGAACAATTAGTAGTTGAAATGTTATTTCTGAACAATTGCCTGTAAACTCTTGCTTCTGAACTAGATGTTGTTTTTCAACAATTAACAGTTGTACTGTTGAACAATATGTTGTAATTCAACAAGTTTGTTTCACCCAAGTTTGTCTATCAGTTCAGTATTTCAAGTGCAGTTTTCATTACAGTATGTTAGCCAAATACAATGCAAAAATTGCAGTGTATAATGAAGAAGCAATTAAGAAGAACTCAAGGTCTAACATTATCATTAAGTACTAAAACTTCACATTGTCATTGTCATTACATTAAACATAGATCATGGTAGGATTACATTAAACATACATCAGTAGTACTACTATGAAAATGATTCTCATAAAGGCAAACACTACCATAGGAAATGTATTGCAATAAGTGCTCCTCTCATACTTTGACATGAAGGCTTTGTTCTTTAAATTTTCAATCTCAAATTGCAGCTTCTTCCTATCATCCTTCAGCCACTAGATTTCACGACTCAAACAACCAACTTCATAATCACCAAGTCTTTTCTCCATCTTGAGCTTGTTGATTATGTCTTTCTGCCACTTTGTTTGAACACGATCGTGCCAACGAAACCAACGACAACCAATCATACCACCTGTTGGGTTAGAGAACTTGCATTTCTCAAAACGTCTTCCTGAATTGTCATGAGTCGAAGACATCAAAATGGCAACTGGTACACCACAAAAACATTTACTGGGTAGCTCATCAACCCCACTATGATGAGTACTTTCATAGCTACTTTCTATTGACATTTTGATTACTAACCCTAATATTCAAAAGATACAAATAAAAAAGGCAACCTTATTAGCAAGAACCATAACAAAATTAAACGAAAGACAATGTTATTGACTGCAAATTAATTAAATTGAACACAATTAACAAAAACAAAACAATGGGGATAGACTTACCTTGAAGATGATTTCTTCAAATAAAATTGGGGAAAATGAAAGA
The DNA here is from genome assembly GCA_009801015.1 of Silene noctiflora. Lineage (NCBI taxonomy): Eukaryota > Viridiplantae > Streptophyta > Magnoliopsida > Caryophyllales > Caryophyllaceae > Silene > Silene noctiflora. The sequence goes on along the minus strand of VHZZ01022231.1, from coordinate 14,665 downwards.
GAAAGATAAAGAAAAGAGTGAATGAGGAGTCTAGCTTATATGCTTACTAACAGAAGAGGGAAGGGCAAAATAGTCACAAAATTAATGTTTTATCGATTTTTTTTGAAATTTGACGGAAATATGGCCTGAAAATGGCATTGGGTGCAAAATGTAACCTGAGCAATTAATTTGGGTGTAATTTTAAAAAAAAAATTGAGGTGGGAGTAAGTAAAAGAAAGTGGATTAAGCGTGAGTGGGTGTAACTGATAATTTACTCTGAAAAAGTACAAATAGTACAAAGTGAAAATGTATACTTTTTTTTAACAAAAATCACAAAGGCCTTAAAATAAAATTTGGAACAGGGCCTCCAAATTCAAGGCCGCCCTGACGGGCGTCCACCACGTCTCCACGTGGGTTCAGTCGTGAACGTCTGTCGATTCATGGTTCTTGGCTGTCTTTATGGTGGTGCGGCAGAGCTGCTGCTATGGTGGTGATGCTGGGCTGCCCTTGCGGTGCTGCGTCTGGGTGGTCGTTGAAGGTGTGATACGTAGATGATGAAGATCATATTGAATGAAGATGATGATCATTGATCATCATGATAATTGACACAGCCATGATGGTTAGTTTTATTGATTGTTTCGTTTTCGTTGCTTCCCAATAACTAATTTGGATGAATACTAGTATCATTTATGAAGATACTGACTTTGGGGTTCGTTAGTTCCCACGACATTTTGATTAATTTTGTTCCGTGATTAGTTAAATTGCTTGTTGTTTGTCAATCATATGCTTCGTGAATGCGATTAATTTTTGTTCGTTAATTCGAGTATTTCATCGTTTTGATTTTATAAAAATTAAATTAAAATTGTCGAAGTAATTTGTGGACGATATTTAGCAGCACCCAAATTTGCTCATCTAAACTCGTATCTGGATGCAAAGTTATGCTCCATGTGATCATATTTTACTGTAACAATGGTACCTTACTTCTTGTTGATTTTAAAATGGGTATTTATTTCATATACACCAATCTTTGTCTCCTCATAAACCGATGTTTTAGAGAAAAGCTAAGAACAAATTCACAACATTCTGGACAAACAACAATCTTCAGAATGAGGCAACTTTGTAAGAATCTCCCAAGGCATCCTTTGCTTTGCACTAAGGTGTCTTTTTCATTCAGATTTCTCTCACTTTTTAAGTACAAATTATCTCATATAAATTCCATTTCAATTCTACTGTTTGGCACCATTCAATTGTTCTGCAACCGATTGTTGCTGCTTCAATCCCTTTTGCCATAAAGGTTTGTTATTATGTGCTTTTATTTTATGTTTTTCCTTTTTTTTTTTTTTAATTGTCGTACATAGCCGGCCTTACCCCAGTATAACGTAAAACGGTTTTATAATTACTCCGTACTTTTACACTAATGTAGGGGGTGGGAAATTAAATAATGAAGAGGTTGCTTCACGGGGTGCTATTTGCCACAATCTTTGAAATTAATAAGTTGCATGTAGGATTTGGGTTGCCCTTGAGACAGGTGCGTTTCTGAACTTTGAGATTAACTTGGTGTTTTTTTTTTTTTGGGTTTTTGTCTAGTTCTTTCTTTTGGTGTTACTTTGCAGAGGTTTAAAATGCTGAAATCAGATTTACCTTGAGAATTAAAGATTAAATTGTGGTGAAAATATCTAAGTTCATTGCTTTAACTCCCTTAATGTCCAAGTCATTTTGCAATTTTACATGGGTTGTCATGTTAGAACTTGCAAGATATGGTTTTTGGGTTGTTTCGAATCAAATTAATGGCTGAAAAAAAAGGAGATGGCGTGGTGTCTGTTTTTCAGTGTAGTTTTCATATTAATGAATACTACATACTACTTAATTACTTGGTCGTATCACTAGTGTCTTTATGACTTATGTGGATCTCTAGTTTGTAGATACATTGTAAACTCATCGATTTAGCTATATGGCTGGGTAACCATTTTACTATATTTATTGATAAGATTTCCTTTAGTGCCTATAACTCTCTTCATTTTATTGTGAGGTGACCTTTGTTAGTCATTATTGGATCCTAGTGTCGGACATGGGTGTGTCGTGTTGTCTGGAAGAGTGTTGTGTTGAGACGCGACTAAACTGAACTGAGTTACATACCAGTTGACAAATGTGAAACTTTTATTAGTGATGTTTTTCTTACACTGATACTAGAATTCAGTTCGCCCAAAATGTCTTATGTCAACTTTTGCTTTGTAATGAGCCCAACTTACCTGACCACCATTCCCTTGGTGTTTTTTCATTTATACTTGAGCATCATCCACTGAGTGTCCTTCAATTGATATCTTATAGAAGTATGACTTGTTTTATGACTTACCCCTTGGTTGTTCTATTCTTGTGGAAGATTGTTGACGACCCAACAAGGACATGGAAAACACTATTGTATAGAGTCAAAGGCTGTTGCGCATGTGATCCTACGGTATGTCTTCTTAGTAGACAATCTTATCCGAGTCTACCTGGTTCACTAGGTCTCTACAACTGAATCTTCAATATTGCAGCTTACGGGTTTTAGACTCTACACCACAGTTGATCTGGACGCGGCGAGAGTAGCCCGAACAACCATCATTGACACGCCTTCCACTCCTCAGTGGTTTCAGTCATTTCGCATAAATTGTGCCCATGAAGTGTCCAACATTATATTTACAGTCAAAGATGAAAATCCGGTCAGTGCAACACTTATAGGAAGAGCTTATCTTTCAGTTGATGAAGTCATCAGTGGTCGTCCAGTTAAAAGGTGGCTCCATATAGTTGATGAGAAAGGCGAGCGCATAAATTCAAAAATTCATGTCAATGTGCAGTTTTTCGATGTTACTCGAGACCCATTCTGGTCTAAAGGCATCCAAAGCCCACAATTTGGAGGAGTCCCTTTCACATTCTTCAACCAGAGACATGGTTGTAAAGTCACACTGTATCAAGATGCACATGTCTCAAACAATTTCATACCTAAATTTGGTCTTTCCCATGGTATGTTTTATGAAGCGCAGAGATGTTGGGAGGACATATTTGATGCTATTATAAATGCAAAATTCTTAATTTACATAGCTGGATGGTCAATATACACTAAAATTACCCTCATAAGGGACCCACGTGGGCCAAATCATTCTGAGTTTGAAAACCTTACATTAGGGGAAATTCTTATCAAGAAAGCCAAAGAGAAGGGCATGAGAGTTCTTATACTTGTATGGGATGATATAACTTCGAAACAATGGCTTTATCAGACCCTCCATCAAAGTTTTGGGTTAATGGGAACCCATGATGAGGACACAATTGCTTACTTCAAGGATACCAGTGTACAGTGTTTCCGGTGTCCACGTCTAACTTCGGAGGGAAAAAGCATGGTTCAGGGTGTTCAGAGTAATGCTTTGTTCACACACCACCAAAAGACTTTAGTGATTGATTGTGAGGACCCCGGTGGAAAGAGACAGATTGTGAGTTTTCTGGGAGGCATTGATCTTTGTGATGGACGGTATGATACACAAGAGCATTCTATTTTCCGAACTCTAAACACTGTTCATGACCAGGATTTTCATCAGCCAAACTTTTCGGGGTCTTCCATAAAAAAAGGTGGTCCAAGAGAGCCTTGGCATGATGTCCATTGCCGTCTAGAAGGGCCGGTAGCGTGGGATGTGCTGTACAACTTTGAGCAAAGGTGGACAAAGCAAGTGGGTGAGCGTTTTTTATATTCTCTAGAAGAGCTTGACCAGATAATGACAAGCCCGTTAGAAAAGGCACCAGCAAAGGATGGTCAAGAAGATTGGAATGTCCAAATATTTCGATCTATTGATAGCGGATCTGTTACAGGTTTCCCTTTGGACCCTCAAAAAGTAGCTAGATGTAATCTTGTAGCTGATAAAGGGAGTGTTATTGATCGAAGCATTCAAGACGGATATGTAAATGCCATTAGACGAGCAAGGAACTTTATTTACATTGAAAATCAGTATTTCATTGGAAGTTCTTATGACTGGAAGCCAGAAGATCAAGGTGGAAGTTTGCCTAGCTCAAAACCCAAGGAAGATGTTGGTGCCTTAAATCCCATTCCGAAAGAGCTTTCCTTGAAGATTGTCAGCAAGATAGAGGCTGGAGAGAGATTCTCGGTCTATGTTGTCATCCCAATGTGGCCAGAAGGAGTGCCTGAAAGCGGTGTTGTGCAGGAAATATTGTATTATCAAAGAAGGACGATGGAAATGATGTATACTGACATTGCCGCTGCCATCCAACACAAACAGATAAATGCACACCCAAGAGACTATTTGTCATTTTTCTGTCTTGGTAATCAGGAGGTTCTCGATTCTGGAGAAGATACACCTGAAAAGCCAGAGCCTGATTCTGATTATTTCAGGGCTCAGGTCCATAGACGCTTTATGATATATGTTCATGCAAAGATGATGATAGGTATGTAGCTCTGAGCCGCCTTTTTTACTTTTCATTCATAGTCCGTCACAATTTAGGTAGAATTCTCAAGTCTCTGTTGACCATGCTTGCTGCTAAAAAAGGTAATTGAACCGAGTTTTCGAAACAAAGTTTTCCTATTTGGTGGTAATTTGAGATGATTCGACTTTAGTACTTTTGGCTCATTTTGAGGTTTCACAAATTCCAGTTTGGTGACCTCAAGTTTGTCTTTTTTACCACCGAGGCAACCTATAGTGTAACGTAATCAAAATTTCATCAAAAACGCAAATGTTTTTATGCACCCCATAGGCCCATAGAGTAGTTTTAGTAATTTTCAAGATGTCGAGTTTTGCACTTCATAATTGAAAATTTTCATTAATATTCTTAAATTATGAATGTTACTTCATATCTTAGGCAGCCAAAGTGTGCAATTACTCAAACCTCGGGTTACCAAACTGCGAAATTTCTCAAACTCTTGCAGAATGAAAATTTGTCAAACCTCAAAGAACCAAAGTGAAAGTAGCTCAAAGTTTGTCACCAAAAATGAAAATTTCCTTCTTTTTTCCCTTTCATTTTCATGCATTGACACATATCTAGTTTTTTTTCAGTCGATGATGAGTACATAATTATTGGATCTGCCAATATAAACCAAAGATCAATGGATGGAGGAAGGGACACAGAGATCGCAATGGGAGCCTACCAACCGCATCATATATCAGTGAAGCAACCAGCAAAGGGTCAGATATTTGGTTTTAGAATGGCTCTCTGGTACGAACATCTACGTCAAATCCATGACTCTTTCCTCTATCCCGAGAAACTTGAATGTATACAAGAAGTCAACAAGATTGCTGAACAACACTGGAAGATTTATGCGGATGAAGTGTGTGATCAAGATTTGCCCGGCCACCTTCTTTGCTACCCTGTGGAAGTCAGTAGCTATGGGCATATAACTACACTGTCAGAAGTAGAAAAGTTCTTTCCCGATACAAAAGCTAGTATTCTCGGCTCTAAGCCTCAAAACCTTGTTATTCCTCCTATACTTACTACCTAGTGTGCTGCTGTCTTTACAAAATTTAAAGGTATGGCGATTCTATCTTCATGTTCATCTTTCCGCTGCCTATTAATGTCTTCATCTCATTCATACTATTTATTTAACTTTGTGCTTGTCTACTTTGACCAATATTTTTTTTATACAATAGTTATAACTCTAAATATTGATGATATGAAAATAGTTGATTTTTGTTAATCAAACATGACAACTTTTGCATTATGTCTTTACATATATCGATACTCTACGTTGTCATTGATTCACCACCAAAGTCTAATGGGGCCGATAAAAATGGGATGGAGCCATTGAGGTAATACTAAAGACTAAACTATGAAACCCCATTAATATATACGGGGTTACCTCCTATCACTTTGTATATTTATTTGGACGAAGAGTTTTAGTTGTTGTTGATTTATATTCACTTGCAGGAGCATCAGCAGCTGAACAAGCTTGGCAACTGAAGTTTAGCACTGACACAAAAGAGAGATACGATTAGGAAACCGAAGTCGAACTATGAATTAAAGATAAGGGTTGGTGTATTTAACTGTGTTGACAGCAATAATATAAAATTATTTATGGCCAAATCTTTACCGTCCTTGCATGTTGTGATCATCTCTCTAGTCTGCAGCTCTTTAATGTAACTTCTAGTTTGTTCATCTGCATGTTACTCCTACAGTATTTCTTCATCTTTAGGCTTCAGTCAGTTGTTTTGAAAGAAAGATAGTTGAATGTGTGCCCTCATTATTACATTCCGCACATGTGACGGGTTAAAAGATGTATGTCTCAAATTAACAATTTAGATCACTTATGTTTTAATACTAAACAAATAGTAAAATGGAAATAAGGATCGAACCAAATATTGGAGAATATCTCGACTACTCTAAAGATCGTAGTAAATAATCAAAAGGGGGGTTTTGAATTTGGTTTAACAACTACGCTAATAACAAATGAAAGCAAACAATAATTGTGATGATAAATCAAATATTGGAGAATATCTCGACTCAAAAACTAGTAGTCACTACCTCATATTTTGACTCGATCATTGAATACAAAAATACCAATTTCTCATCTAATTTAGTAGGCAAGTCAAATCAATTGCCTTAAATCACCTTTCTATTACTAACCCAAATCACGCAATTCAAGTAAAAGTAATTAGAAGCATACAATTGGAGAAAACAATAAAAGTAATTAATACCAACAACGCAGTCGATATTCAGATTAATTTCTTTTATGACTAAACTAAGACAAACTGAGTTTAGTAATTTAGTCACAATTTGTTACCACGATAATATTAAACAAGTAAATTGAGTGGTTAATCAAATCTGGTAAATGAATAAATATACACCCTAATTAATTGTACTCTTAATTAAGATGAATATCAAACCACAAATTAAAACAATAACTCAAACCAAACTCAAGATTAAATAAAATATTGGCAATCTAACAAGTAATTATCGGAGTTTAACGAGTTTGAATTAAGAGGATCAACTTATCCACTATTTGAGAATATTTGGTTATAAATTTAGAAAATTATTGTATAGCAAGAGTGAGCAAGACTATAAATGAGTTTGATGAGAAGTATTTGGTTCTATTACAGTAATTCGGGAGTGTACCTTGAAACACTCGAGCTTTATTGACAATGGTGGAAATATAGAGAGAAGGAACGAGAAGATGAGAGAAATAAAGTGGTCGTATTGATATTTCAGAATGAAAGGAATATTACACCAGAAGGAGTGTTTATATGCTATAACAAGAATAACAGCTGTAAGAAACAAATGTCAGCTCATCTCTAATTGGCTGACTAACAACTTGTGGAACTAACTCTCTGTTAGTTATTTAACTACTACTCCCTTCGATCCAGACCAAAGTTAACATTGACTTTTTCACATTTGTCGAAGCGCGTTTTGCAATGTGAATATTTTTAGTTACAGATTATTAAAAATTATAAAAATTTGATATTCTTATAACATTCATTAGGATGAATCAAACAAGATCTCACATGGCTATATTTTCTCTTATATATTACAAATAATATCAAAGATTCTCTACAACCATAAATAGTGCCAAAAAGTCAATGTTACCTTTGGTCGGGATCGGAGGGAGTATAACATTCCTACCCCCTTGAGAATAGACTTGACCTCAAGTATGAACAACAAAAGTAGGAAACTTTGGTTCAAAAGCTTCTGCCGATTCCCATGTAGCCTCAGATGCAGGGTATCCTATCCATTATACAAGATACTGTACCACGGCAGCATTCTGCCTCTTCACAACTCTCCTGTCCAGTATAGCAAGGGGTTGTGCATCGGCATCATTGTCTTTACCATGAAACCACTCAAGGATATAAGAAACAACAGGTAATGTGTCTCTTAATTGCATCAGTTAGGACACATGAGAAACATTGTGAATGAGAGCTGTTGTAGGCAATTTTAGCTTATAAACTACCTTCCCCAATGTATCAATTTACTGAAATGGCCCATAATATTGAGGGGAAAGCTTCTCATTGCTTCTTGAGGCCACTGAAGCTAATTCTGACGTTTTAACCATACCCAATCCCCTATCATAAACTGCTTGTTTGACCTTCTTTTATCAGCCTTCACCTTCATTCGATTTTAAGCTCTTTGCATATGATGCTTCAATGTTTTGATCATACTCTCCTTCGTTGTAAAGTCTTATCTACTGTAGCTACATTGGTCTCTCTAGGAAGATATGGTAAATGTAGGGGTGGTGGTTGATTGTATACCACTTCATAAGGAGTAAGCTTGGAGGAAGTTAGTATTATACCACCATTCAGCCAGGGGTAGCCATATATGGATATCAATCTTCGGGATGCTCACTGGTCATACATCTTAGAAAAGTGACCATCAGTTTGGGATAATAAGAGGAAGATAGAAGGAGAATTGAACCATGAATGGAAAATAAATCTTGCCAAAAGTTACTCAAGAATACAACATCCCTATCACTTACAATGCTACGAAGCCAGCCATGCAATTTAAATACATTATCAAGATATGTTTGAGTAACAACAACTGCTATAAGGATGAGAAAGTGTCATGAAGTGAGCATACTTACTCATACGATCTACCACCACTAAAATCACCTCTTTACCTTTATATTTAGGTAAACCTGTAATAAAATTCATTGAAATGTCCATCCAAACATCTTTAGGAATAGGGAGAGGTTGCATTAATCCTGGAGATGCTGCATTATCATACTTGGTGGCCTGGCATACCTGACAATTCCTTATGAAATTGTTGATAAATCTGTTCATGCCTCTTCATATAAATAATGCTTTAACTCCGTTGCTTGTAGCATCCCTACCAGAATTCCCCCCCTTGAGGTGACTCATGATACCATTGAAGTATAGTCTTTTTTAATGATTCATTAGACCTAATAAGTATCTTTCCGTTCTTCATGACTAGTCCATTAACCAAGGGGTATCCAACAACTGATTGTTGCTGTTGAAACTGCTCAAGGCTATGTGACAAGAAGGTATCGAGGGTATAACTATCTTGAATCTTTTTATCCAAATTCGGTTGCACAATAGACTAAGCCAACACAAGAACTTAAGACACTACTGCTCTTGAAAGTGTATTAGCAGTCAAGTTCTCCTTGCCACTCCTATATTGTATTTCATAATCGAACCCCATAAGCTTTGATAACCAAAACGTTGATCTGATAGGTATAGTTTCCATTTCTGTACAGCTGCAACTACAGCCAATAATTCCTTTTTCATAGACAGATAAATTCTGCCATTTTGGCCTAATGCTCTGCTTATGAAGGCTAATGGATAGTCTTCTTGCATGTGTGGATGTGGGAATTTGATATCCACGAGGGTTTTTCAAAAAATGGAGTCGCCACCAAATTTAAGGAAATTTGGAAACCGTTTTAGAGAAAATGGATTCGTTTGAAAGTATGTGTTGAGAAGTTCATTCAAACACCAAACCCCGTCCGTTGTAAACAACGGCCTCTACTAAGCCAAACAATCGCCAAAATTAACTGAACTAGTATTTGTCGTATGCAACCATTCATATTAAACCCTAACATGTGATAATCTTGTAACACCCTCATTTATTAAGGAGTCTTTAGCAAGACATTCCCCCAGTAAATAAAGATGTTATCATCTCATTTGTCTAAGATAGTAAGTAGAAAGATAAACAATACAAAAGATAATTTAATTAAAATAATGCTTAATGAATAAATTAAAGAGGTTTTATTACAAGCTCAACCAAATTGTTTAAATAAATTAAATTACATAGCAGCGGAATTAAAAGTAAGTAATGTTTAATGACAACTATGTCATTGTAATACTACGGTTTTCCCTGCCTTTGGTGACTCGACCGAGTAGAACTTATCTGTCGAGTAAGTTTGTGTCTGTTTAAGTCAGAGCCTGGAAGTGTGGTACTCGATCGAGTAGATAGGGGACTCGATCGAGTAAGGGCCACTCGATCGAGTAACCTCCTTACTCGATCGAGTAAGTTATTTATGCGGGCCGGTTAAGTGAGGTTTTGTTAATAACGCGAGTTTAAGAATTAATCACAACCGACGACTTTTCATTATTTCATAACTTTAAACTTTCACAAAAACCTCTCAAGAGATCGTTGCTTTGTTCACTCGCTCTATTTGCAAATTCCGGAGCTTGAGTCGGTAGTTTTCAGCGTCGTTTGCGTCGTCGTATTCCTTGTCTCGAGGGTAAGATCTTCATACTGTTTTTATGCCTTTTCATTACTGTTGGTTAAACCCTAATTGGGGGTTATGGGAGTTATTGGGGGTTTTTAGTATGGGGTTGTGATATGTGATTATGTGTATGTATAGGAGGTGGATTCGTAGAGGATCAATTCTAAGTTGCTTGAGTTGCTGTTGGTGATTGCTTTTAGGTAGGGTTTCCCTACTCGGTTACTGTTGTTATTGTATGACATTATTGTTGTTATGTTGATATGATATGATATGACTGTTGGATGTGATGTGTTATGGTGGATGTGGTGATGGGAGTGTGTTGCGAGGTGCGTCCTCGGCTGAGTGGAGTCACTTGGGGGGAGTGGCTTCACGCCCTTGATTCGCCCTCCGTGGAGCCCGCCACGGGAGGGGATGTGCACATTAATGAACATGGGTTATCGCTCGGTATGATGAGCGGGGATTTGGTGGGTACGGCTGCGGTCCCCCACTGGCAGGGCTACACACCTTGGGTGTGTAGTCAGTGATGTGGAGTGATGGAGTGTGGTGGAGGAGATGATGTGGTAATGTTATGTTGTTGTTTACTTGGTTGTTGTGGCAGTAACTGACCYCGTGTTGTGTTTTGTAACTGTGATGATCCATTCGGGGATGTTGAGCAGGTTAGCATTGATGCACATGGGATGGCTGGACAATCACCACAATAGAGTGTCTTCCGCTGTTGTTTTGTAGTAGTTTGGTTTTGAGACTTTGTTTTCAGTTGTATTTTGTTAGACATTTTGGTAACCATGTAATCACTTAAATTCTTTATTTAAAGTTGTTTCTTTATTGTCTTGTGATTATCATTGCCTCGGGAAATCGAGATGGTAGCATCCCTATGCCTAGGGTGGCCTTGGTAAGGCACTTTGGAGTATGAGGGTGTTACAAAGTGGTATCAGAGCGACAATCCTGGAACCTAAACAAATGAACCCAATGAACTTAGAGAGTCAAATAAAATGAACCCGGGGTAGAAGTGGTAAGGCTTGGGAGACGTCCCAAGGTCGCGTTTTCGCCCTACAACTTCAAACCGGTCACAATGGGGTGTAAAGGGATCATTATGTGATGGTATTGAAGTATATGTAGATGTATGTATGGCATGTGATATGAACTAAAGATGTTGGTAGTATATGATGCATGATGTTGGAGAAGGTGGAATGGAATGTGTATATCTATGTATGGTGTTGTATGTGTGGTGATATATGATGTTGTGGTTAATATATGGTTTCTATATGTGAAATGATGAGGTTATATTTGAGGTTGATAGTATGCATGTATAAGCTTTATATGTGTGATGGAATGTTGTGATATAGTTAGAGATAGCATGCGGGTAGTATAATAGTTAGCATGACTCGATCGAGTGGGTGGAACTCGATCGAGTAGGCAGGACTCGACCGAGTGGGCTGAGCTCGATCGAGTGGGTTATGTGCCAAAGTTGGGCAGTCTACTGTTTTGTGACACTCGATCGAGTAGATAGGGGACTCGATCGAGTGGGGTCTACTCGACCGAGTACCTTGGGGGACTCGATCGAGTATGTTTTGGTGGGTTTCTGCCAGAATATGGGGTGGAGGCACTCGATCGAGTAGGCGTATAACTCGATCGAGTGGCCTCTACTCGATCGAGTGTGTGAGGACACTCGATCGAGTGCGTTTGTGCAGGTCATTTTTGGTTTTGAGATATGAAATGTGTATTCATATCCACCTTTCTTCATATAGTAAAGATGCCGCCAAAGAAGAATGCCATGTACGCCAGGGCTGAGTTGATGAGTGTTGACGATGTGGTTAAGATGTTGGAGCATCAGGAGGCGCTTACTGAGGCGCTGAAGAAGTTCACGAAAGAGAAGGGGAGCGAAGTAGATTTCGTGAAAATGAGTACCACGATAGCTCGCTTCAATCCGAAGGAGTACGTGGGTACTGGGGAACCAATTCTGCTGGATATTTGGTTGAGGGAGATGGAGAATGTTCTGAAGGTTGTGCATTGCCCGGAAGAGTACGAGGTAGAACAAGCTACGTTCTACTTGAGGGGAGCAGCAAGGGAATGGTGGGATAAGGTAAGGGAAGGAGCTTTGGATTCTTATCTAAAGCAGGGGAAATCTGCAATACCTTGGGGGGAGTTCAGGAGAACGATGCGTCGGGAGTTCGTGCCGGAGTATGTGCGCAGTAAGCTGAGGGAGGAGTTCGATGAGCTGAAGATGACTCCTGATATGTCGGTAGCTCAGTACTACCAT
>VHZZ01022228.1:28280-39518 GCA_009801015.1 Silene noctiflora | reverse complement strand
TCAGCTGAGCGTTACCGATTTACGTTAATCAGTTGACAAGTATATAACAACATATATCCCGAATATTCCTTTTTGAAATTTATTATGTAGACGCATTATTGAGGAGGACATTACTCCAACACCAAGTAGGACATGTAACGAAGTTATGAAATTTAGCAACTTTAACATTTAAACATCAAAATTAAAGCCATTAAACACAAAATTCGGAAGTAATGTCGAGTAACCTATCACCGTTACCTTATGCTTCCTTAGCTTTCGAGAGAGTCCTCAATGATTTAGCTATCTTCCTATGGGTTCTCCAAATTCTCACCTCAACACAAAATAAGATGAGTTAAATGAAAAATTCACCCCATAGGGCATAATATGGTTTTTAAAATGGGTCAACGGGGAGAAATACGGTTCATTTCTTACTTACAAAGAAGGAGAATGAGAAGAGGAGAAGAATGGCGCGAAAATTACTCGAATTGGTTAAGAAATGAAGAAGTTATGGAGTTTTTAGTGTTTAAGGGAAAGAGGAACTACAATGGTTTTTGTATGCTGAGAAATGAAAAGAAGAAGAAGGGTTTTAGAAGGTTTAAGTGGATAAATGAGGTGTTATATTGTTCCAATTCAAACCTTGGTCCAAAACAACCCAAAATGAGTCAGAGTTAGCTTAAAACTCGTCTTAAGGCTACTATACACTCAAGATGGACCATAATATAATATTTTATACATATTATGCTTAAAAACATATTTTTACCCAAAAATAAGCTTTAAAGGTAAATTAATTTAATTAAATAGTTAAATTACTTATAGAACCGTTTATAAAATTCTCAGGTGTTACAATCTTCTCACCTTTTAAAATTTTCCGTCCTCGAAACTTGAGGCAGGGAGATTACCTAATCGAATAAGCTCGGGTACTTGCTCCGCATGGAGGCTTTGGGGTCCCAAGTCTCTTCTTCAACATTTCTACACTTCCACAACACTTTTACCAAAGGCACCACTTTACTCCTTAGCTTCTTGTCTTTTCGATCCAAGATGCGAATCGCCCTATCTTCAAAGGATATACTCGGCTCTAGCTCGGGAATGTCATCTTGCAACACATGGCTCGGGTCGCTAAGGTACATCCTAAGCTGAGATACGTGAAAAACGTCATGAACTTTTCCCAAACTCGGGGGTAAGTCCAACTTGTAAGCCACGACACTAATCTTCTTCAAAATCTCAAAGGATTCAATGTATTTCCGACTCTACTTACCCTTCACTCCAAATCTCTTCACACCCTTCATTGGTGGAACCTTCAAGAACACTCGATCTTCAAACTCGAACTCCAATGGTCTACGACGGACATCAGCAAATGATTTTTTGTGATCCTGGGCGGCTTTTTATTCTTTCTCGCATTAGCTTCACTTGATTAACTTTCTCGGCTAGCTTGTCGGGTCCTAGATCTCGAACATTGGTTGATTGGTCCCAACAAATAGGACTTCGACACTTCCTACCATAAAGAGGTTCATAAGGAGCCATCTTGAATGAAGCATGGAAACTGTTGTTGTAAGAACACTCCACTAACGGCAAACTCTTTTCCCAACTAGTATGAAAGTCCAAGGCACAAGTACAAAGCAAATCCTCAAGGGTTTGAATGGTCCTCTCGGATTGTCCATCAGTAGCGGCATGAAAAGCGGTACTCATTAACAATCTACCTCCCAAAGCATCTTGAAAGGCTTTCCAAAATCTCGAGCAAAATCTCGGGTCACGGTCCGAAACAATCTCCTTAGGAACACCATGATATAGAACAATCTCATCCACATAAGCACTAGAAAGGCAGTCCAAACTCCAAGTCTCCTTGATAGGGATGAATCTAGCACACTTGGTCAATCTATCAACAACAACCCAAACGACATCCTTTCCACCAACGGTTTTGGGAAAGGCCATCACAAAGTCCATAGAAATAGACTCCCATTTCCACAAAGGCACTTCCAACGGTTGTATGAAACCACCGGATCTCTTATGTTCAATCTTCACTCGTTGGCAAGTGAGACATCTTCCAACATGTGACACAATGTCATTCTTCATATTAGGCCAACAAAATTGAAGTTTCAAATCCTTATACATCTTATCTCCTCCGGGGTGAATCGAATAAGGGGATAAATGAGCCTCATCTAGCACTTTCTTCCTCAAGTCAAAGGCATCAGGAACATACAAACGGCCTTGGTATCAGAGATATCCACTAGTATCAATCTTGCAATCTTTGACTTTGCCTTCTTGAATCTTGGTTTAAAATCTCTTAAAGGTAGCATCATCCTCCAGGGCATCGAGAATCTCACGGAAGATAATAGGCTCGGCACTCATAGCACCTAGGTAATCAAATCCACTCTCCACAACTTGGATTCTCCACTTATGGAATTCAACACAGAGTTCATCGGGAAGCACTCGGATGACACTGAAAGCATGAGTTGTCTTCCTACTAAGAGCGTCGGCAACCACATTAGCTCTTCCTTCATGATACAACAACTCCACATCATAATCATTCACCAACTCCAACCAACGACGTTGTTTAATATTCAATTCCTTTTGGGTGAAGATATACTTCAAGCTCTTATGGTCGGTGTAGATACGGCAATGAACTCCAAAGAGGTAGTGTCTCTACATCTTTAAGGCATGAACAACGGCGGCTAACTCAAGATCATGAGTAGGATAGTTCACTTCATGAACCCTCAATTGTCGCGAAGCATAAGCAACCACTCTTATATTTTGCATGAGCACACAACCTAAACCCATCTTGGACGCATCGCAATACAAATCAAAGTCCACACCGTCCTCGGGCAAGGTCAACACAGGAGCGGTATCAACCTTCTCTTCAATTCTTGGAAAACATCTTCACAAGCATCGGTCCACACAAACTTGGATTCCTTCTTCAATAGTTGAGTCATTCGGTCTTGCAAGCTTGGAGAAATCCTTCACAAAGCAGCGGAAATAACCGGCTAAACCCAAGAAACTAGGAATCTCACCAACATCGGTAGGGCTTTTCCACTCAACCACGGCTTCAATCTTCGCGGGATCCAACATCACACCATCCTTCGATATCACATGACCATGGAAAAATACTTCGGACAACCAAAATTCACACTTGGAAAACTTGGCGAACCACTTTTGGCAGCGAAGAACTCCTAATACGGTACGGAGATGATCGACATGCTCTTCTTCGGTCTTAGAATACACAAGAATATCATCGATGAAGACTACAACACACTTATCCAAATACTCCGTAAAGGTCCGGTTCATTTGGTCCATGAAGATCGCGGGAGCATTGGTCAATCCAAATGGCAAAACCTTAAACTCGAAATGACCGTATCTCGTGCTAAAGGCAGTGTTAGGAATATCGGACTCACGTACGGGAATTTTGATGATATCCGGATCTCAAGCCGATCTTGGAGAAGGTCGAAGTACCCTTGAATTGATCAAACATACAAGCCTTCAATTCTTGGAAGAGGGTACTTATTCTTGATGGTAACTCGGTTGAGTTCACGGTAGTCGATGAAAAGTCGAATTGATCTATCCTTCTTCTTTACAAGGAGCACGGGAGAACCCCACGGAGAGGCACTACGTCGAATAAATCCCTTCTCTATCATGTCATCTAGTTTCATCCTCAACTCTTTTAAATCGGTCGGCTCCACGCGATAAGGGGCTTTAGCAATTGGTCCGGTTCCGGGTAAAAGGTCAATGGAGAACTCCACGTCATGCTCGGGAGGAATCCCGGGCAATTCATCGGGAAAAACATCGGGGAATTCACTAACCACGGGAATATCTTCAAGCTTAGGCAAGGTAAAAGAGGTAGAGGTCACCATACACAAGTAAGCTTGGTAACCTTTCCTCACAAAACTCACTAACTTCAAGGCGGAGATCAATTTCACGCCTACTTGAGATCAGGTTCCCTTATAGGTAATTTGAACTCCTAAGGAACTTCTAAGACATATCTTTTGGTCCCTACACTCAAATCTAGCGAAGTACTTTGATAGCCAATCCATACCCAAGATAACATTGAATTCTTCTAAGGGAAAGAGGAGAAGATTAGCGGGAAAGAGGGTTCCCGAAATAGAAATGGGTACATTAGAGTAAGAGAGGGAAAAAGAGATGATTTCTCCGGCTGGCAAGGATATTGGAGTGTCTTCACTCGGAATTGGATCAATAGGTAGCTTTTCCACGAATTTGGAAGATATAAAAGACAATGATGCGCATGCATAAAAAAGAATAAGACAAGGATGATCAAGTATCGTGAACATACCCGTGATGATGTCGAGATGTGCGGCAGATTCGGCTTGGCTCATCACGAAGATGGTCCCTCTAGGCTTGGCATGGGAGGTGGAGGCATCTTTCTTCTCGGGGCATTCACTAATGCGATGACCCGGCCTCTTGCAATTGTAGCATACTAATGGCTTCCCATTACATCCAACTCCTAGATGATAGGCTTGTTTACAATAGAAACACTTCCTAGCCTTGTCAATGTTTTTGTTGCTTGGTGGAGAAGCTTGACCACTAGTCACTGGAGCTCTTGGCACAAATTTCTTCTTTTTAGCATAGTTTGATGAAGAGGAAGGCACAAGGGGTCTCTTTCCATAGGCATTGGAGACATGAGCTTGAGAGGTAGTGAAAGACTTGGATTCCTCATCAATGGCCTTCAAATAACTCTCGGCCCATATAGCATCGTTATACCCCTCCACAAAGGATGTAGAGTTCCTCCTTACCATACTTTCCACCTTCGGGTTGAGCTAGTTTTTGTATAAATACACTTGGTATTCTTCATCCTTCATAAATTTTGAGGCAAAGTGAGCAAGATCATTGAATTTATCGGTATACTCTTGGACGGATAACTTCCTTTGCCTGAAATCAATAAATTCCTTGAGCCTTTGTTACTTGAGCTTTTTGGGATAGAAACGGGTCTCCACCATTGTCTTGAAGCGACTACATTCGAGGTAAGGGCCTTGGGTAGCGGTAAGACCAGTTAGAGTCCACCATCTATCAACCTCCTTGACAAGGAAGTGAAAGGCAAGCTTGACTTTATCTTGGTCTTGAACTTCATAGAGGGAGAAGTTCTTTTCCATATTGCGGAACCACTCCAAAAGCAACAACCGGTCGACCTCACCTCCTTAAGTCCTAGCATTATTCCTTACGAGTTGACTTGCTATCCATACAAAGCTTCCTTGACGATTTCCTTGTAGGGCAGGAGGATTGGGAATAGCATGATTCACTCCTTGTTGGTTTTGAAGGATTTGTGAGAGGGCTTGCATGATAGTGTTCTCCACATTTGTTGGTCTCACCATCTTCTTGCACAAAACCAAACAAGTTAGAACCTATCACATAGCACAAACAAATAGACTACCAACTTAGGTCCTTAATTCTACCCCACTCTCATTCATTATTTTTAAGGTCAAGTAATGTTTAAAGGGTTGGGGAGCATGTGTGTGCGTCGAGAGCATCAATGCTCTGATACCAACTGTGACACCTCGCGATAATACACAAAGGAAACAATGAATCACAGCGGAAAAATACTGAATTTTTATAACTTTTTAAAGTCTAAATGCGAAGTACCACTAACATAAATAAGCGGAAATAAAGTGAACGTAAAGGTTAGGTTTTACAAACAAAAATAAACAAGTGTTTGGGGGAAAAGACATCCCACGAATAACAATTATCAAATAGGTGAGTCTAAGCTACGAAAAGATAAAGTCCAGGGTACATGCTCGCTAGCTCACATAGTCTCCCCCATCGATCACCAACCTGTACCTGTCATCCATATAAACATGAATGCCATAGTCAGTGGGGAGTAACTCAAGGTTCTCCCAGCCACATTACTTCAAGATGAACATAATTAAACACGTTAACATGTGAGGCATACATAACATTTGTGATTAATGTAACCATTAAACATTATACATTATACATTAATTAGTAACAAGGGCAATAGATAAATAAACAAAGGATATGTGAGACATTAATAAACCAATACGTATCCGAAACACCACACATAGACATGAGTACGTAATCCTAAGTAAAGAATGTCTACTACACAATGCCATACAAGACTCTAAACCACACTTAAACAATAACACAACCCTTGGTAAAACCACTATCTAATTACGTCTTAGCCTAAGACCTAGATCCAGACTCTCGGAAGGTAAACCCTCTTCCGATTCGACATGCGGTATTATGGTCCGGACCCAAGACTCGACAATAAACAATCGAGCACCCCATTCGCTAAACTTACGAAAGTGGTGGAGATCTAAGGTAGAAGTCAAGCATAGAGGTAGACATAAGACAACCTTTACGGATACAAATCAAACTAAAACACACCTAAGATAGCTCATATATACACCTTATATGACTACTCATGTGAACAAAGCGTAAACAATTCATACTTACATCATTCATAAAACATATGAGTGAATAAGAAAAGAATTAGAGAAAAAACCTGAAAATCACACATAACCGGCCGGTGGACTGGAAGCCGGCCCACCGGCTGGGGCACCAGCCAACATATTTTTTAACCAACAATTTACAGTGCCTCCCGGTCGGTCAAGGATGACCGGCAGCCGACCAACTGGCAGGGACTACACCCACAAGCCTAATAAACCAATGTTCTTTAGTGCTTCCAGCCGGCCCACCGGCTGGGACACACCCAACACAAAAATTTGACAAAATGATGTTGGAGTATGTGTCCTCAACAGTAGTGCGATCACATATTTAAATCTCATATTAAGAATACACAAGGGATGATTCAATATATTTTCAACTGATCAACATTAATCGGTAACGATTGGCTGACTAGWGTTTGACRTTACTGYCGTTTKACGGTGKTGATCAGTTGATCCCTTAAGGTCACACCTATAGGAAAATTCCCTTAACTGATAAGTTAATTGATTGTATATCGATACAGATTAATTAATTCCTTAAATTGAACAAATTTCATTTCTGAGTGAGAA
The DNA here is from genome assembly GCA_009801015.1 of Silene noctiflora. Taxonomy (NCBI): domain Eukaryota; kingdom Viridiplantae; phylum Streptophyta; class Magnoliopsida; order Caryophyllales; family Caryophyllaceae; genus Silene; species Silene noctiflora. The sequence continues at coordinate 32,565 of VHZZ01022228.1, read as the reverse complement.
ATTTTATGTCTTATTGTAATATGATTAAACAAGGGCAATTGATAAATTAACAAAGGATATGTGAGACATTAATAAACCAATACGTATCCGAAACACCACACATAGACATGAGTACGTAATCCTAAATAAAGAATGTCTTCTGCACAACGCCATACAAGACTCTAAACCACACTTAGACAATAACACAACCCTTGGTAAGACGACTAGCTAAGTACGTCTTAGCCTAAGACCTGGATCCAKACTCTCGGAAGGTAAACCYCCTTCCGATTCGACATGCKGTATTATGGTCCGCACCCAAGACTCGACAATAAACAATCGAGCACCCCATTCGCTAAACTTACGAAAGTGGTGGAAGATCTAAGGTAGAAGTCAAGCATAGAGGTAGATATAAGACAGCCTTTACGGATAAAACTTAAACCAAAACACACCTAAGATAGCTCATATATAAACCTTATATGACTACTCATGTGAACAAAGCATAAACAATTCATACTTACATCATTCATAAAACATATGAGTGAATAAAAAAAGAATTAGAGAAACAGGGGCTCACAGCTGGTCCAGTGAACCCGTTGTCGGCCAACCGGCCCAGCCACCCTGTCAAATGACAAAAACCTGAAAATCACACATAACCGGCCAGTGGACCAGCAGCCGGCCCACCGGCTGGTACACATAGTAAATACTTGAAATTCAAGCATTCTGGAAAGCTCCTAGCCGGCCAACCGGCTGATACACCAGCCAACATATTTTCAACCAAGAACTTACAGTGCTTCCCAACCGGTCAAGGTTGACCGGAAGCCGGCCAACCAGCTGGAACAACACCCACAAGCCAAATAAACCAAGGTTCTAGAGTGCTCCCAGTCGGCATGTGGACCGGCAGCCGGCCCACCGGCTGGGACACACCCAACACAAAAAATTGACAAAATGAAACAAGAGGTTCCCAGCCGGCCCAGGGCACCGGTAGCCAGCCCACCGACTGGAGACCCTTGTACACAGTTTTCAGTAAGTTTTTCATACAACATATTTTCAAACTCAATTTCTAGCATGTTTATGGGACGGAAATATGTAAGAAACGTAAATTCAGCATGTAAGAAACATCCATTATATATCAATTTCTCAAGTAATCCACTACCAATTCATGACTTTATATCCAACAAACCATAAACATGTAAAAGATGACACTTTTACTTAACAATAAGTATAAAACTAACTTATTATGCATAATTCTCATGGAATAGTCATCATAATTGATGAACCAAATAGGACATGTAACCAAGTCATGAAATTTAGCAACTTTAACATTCAAACATCAAAATTCACGCCATTAAACACAAAATTCGGAAGTAATGTCGAGTAACCTATCACCGTTTTCTTATGCTTCCTTAGACTTCGAGAGAGTCCTCAATGATGTAGCTATCTTCCTATGGGCTCTCCAAATTCTTACCTCAACACAAAATAAGATGAGTTAAATGAAGAATTCACCCCATAGGGCATAATAGGGATTTTAAAATGGGTCAAGGGGGAGAAAGACGGTTCCTTTATTACTTAAAAATAAGGAGAATGATAAGAGAAGAAGAATGGCGCGAAAATTACTCGAATTGGTTAAGAAATGAAGAAGTTATGGAGTTTTTAGTGTTTAAGGGGAAGAGTAACAACAACGGTGTTTGTATGCTGAGAAATGAAAAGAAGAAGAAGGGTTTGAGAAGGTTTAAGTGGAAAAATGAGGTGTTATATGGGTCCAATTCAAACCTCGGCTCAAAACAACCCAAAATGAGTCGAAATTAGCTTAAAACTCGTGTTAAGGCTATTATACACTCAAGACGGACCATAATATAATATTTATACATATTATGCTTAAAAATATATTTTTACCCAAAAATAAGCTTTAAAGGTAAATTAATTTAATTAAATAGTTAAATTACTTTTAAAACCGTTTATAAAATTCTCGGGTCTTACAAATGAGGCATTAGAACTCATTCACATAGATCGATGAAAAAAACTGAAGGTAAGAAGTATAGGTGGATCCAGGTATAGGTGGATCCAGGTATGTCTTCGTTTTAGTTGATGATTACTCGAGATACGTGTGGCCTATATTTTTGAACTCTAATGATGACATCTTCGACTAGTTCGATTGTGTTATTCAACTTGTTCAAAATAAATACAAGTCCAAACTTGTTTTTATTCGTACTGATCATGGCACTGAATTTGATAATTAAGCTTTTATAGGATATTGTAGAGTTAATGGTGTCGGTCAAAACTTCTTTACACCACGAACTCTACAACAAAATGGTGTTATTGAATGAATGAATAGATCGTTAGAGGACATGGACGTACTATGTTGTTATGTAGTGGAGTACCTCGTAACGTTTGGGCTGAAGCGGTTAGTACTTCATGCTACATCCATAACCATGCTATGATTAGACCTATTTTAAAGAAAACTTCTTATGAACTTATTAGAGGTCGCAAACCTAATATATCCCATTTGCGTTGCTTTAGGAGTAAATGCTTTATTCATAACAATGGCAAAAATAGGTTGAGCAAGTTTGACTCTAGAAGTGATGAGGTTATTTTCATTGGATATTCTGATCATAGCAAGGAATATGAGATGTTTAATAAAATAACTTTATGCATTGAAGAAAGCGTTCATGTAATCTTTGATGAAAATGATACTTTTGATAGACCTATACAAGGTGAAGAAGAAAATGAAGATGAACCAGACTTTTGTCTATCTAGAAATAATCGTCCAGAACTGGATGAGGAAGATAAAGAAATTGAGGATACTAATGATGAACTTGAAAACTCCTCAAATGTTAAAGGGAAGAGAGCTGAGGCTATAGTTGTTGATACTATAACCACCGCTCACGACAAGAATTTGGAAATTGAAGTTGTAGCTGATGATGCTATAACTTCAAACCAAAACACAGAATCTAGAGTTATATCTAATTCTGCGACAACCCCAGGATTGAATTTAGAGGGAACAAATCTTAAATCCCAATCATTTGAGGAAGGTGGCCCAAGTTCAAATGATAATGAAGTGTCTAAAGTTTCTAAGAAATGGAAATATAAAGTGTCTCATCCTATGGATAATATCCTTGAAAGTATAAAGAAAGGTGTTCAAATTCGAAGATCCTTGAACAACTTTTGTTCCTTTTACTCCTTCCTCTCTACCATTGAACCAATCAACATCAAAAACGTTCTTGCAGAACCAGATTGGATTATTGCCATGCAAGAAGGGCTGCAACAAATAGATAAGAACAAATTTTCGCACTTAGTTCCGAGATCAAAGGATCAAACTATAATTGGCACACGATAGGTGTTCAGAAACAAGTTGGATGACATATGAGTTATTGTGCGAAGCAAAGAAAGATTGGTTGTACAAGGATACAATCAAAAATAAGGAATTGACTATGACGAGACCTTCGCTCCCATTGCGCGACTTGAGGCTATTAGATTATTAATAGCATTTGCTGCTCATAAAGGAATGAAACTGTTTCAAATGGACGTTAACATTACATTTCTTAGCGGTTATTTGGGAGAAGAAGTCTTTGTAAAGCAACCCCAGAGATTCCTATATAGCAAGTTTCAAAACCATGTTTTTAAATTAGACAAGGAATTTTATGGTTTGAAACAAGCTTCCATGGCTTGGTACGTCAGATTATCCAAATCTCTATTTGAAAGTGATTTTAAAAGGGGATCTGTCGACAAGACCTTGTTCTTAGAATCCAAGGGCTCTGATTTATTAGTTGTTCAAATATACGTGGATGATGTTATTTTTGGTTCGACTAATAATAAACCGTGCATATATTTTAAAGATCTAATGACCTCAGAGTTTGAAATGAGCATGATGGGAGAAGTCGGGTTTTTCCTAGGACTTCAAATCCAACAAACAAGTGAAGGCATCATGATTCACCAACAGAAATATATCAAGGAGCAAATTACAAAATTTGGTATGAAAAACTCTTATTTTATGTCCACTCCAATAGTCACAGACAAGAATTTAACCAAAGATAAAGATGGTAAGTCTTTTGATGAAACGACTTACCGAGGTATGATTGGCTCACTTCTCTATTTAACTGCAAGTAGACCAGATATCATGTTTAGTGTATGTGTCTATGCTCGATTTCAATCGTGCTTGATAAAGGCTTGGTTAAAGGATCAGCAATGTTATCGTTTGTCCCAACCTTTCAAAAGTTTATTTCCTTTCTATCCACGTAATCTCGTATTACATGGTATTTCCTTTGTATATGTCTAGACTTATTACTAGACATGGGCTCCTCCATTCAAC
>VHZZ01022203.1:10104-21479 GCA_009801015.1 Silene noctiflora | reverse complement strand
GTTGGCCGGCTGCCGGCCTCCCGGCAGGGGACTACTCCAGCTCCTTTTCTCCTTGTTCTTTCTTATCTCTTCCAAAACCGCTTCACTTGCTCCCATTTTCTTGTTCCCGCCTCGATTCCTGCAAGACGCGATAAAGCTCATAGATGGGAAATATGGGATACAAAAGCAAGCAAAAAGGTCGGAAGACCGCATCAAAACGGGTCAAAACAAGAGGGAAATACGACTAAATAAGCCTATATCAGTGGTCCTCTTTGTCAGCTCAATATTCTCTAGCTTTTCAGAATCAAACACAAGTCTGTTTTTCATTTTTCTTCCTTTAAGTCTACTGTTGACATTTATKGCTTGACYTVYTTKTTTTTGTTTCTTTCCTTCATTCCATAAATCTGTTATGGTCTTCCTGCAAACCCCAAACTGAACAGCCACTTCTGACATTGTACCATACTTTGGTTTTCCATTAATGCATTTTTCTAGTAATATTTGAATAATTCTTGCTTTTTCTAGGTTGGTAAGATTCTTTGTTTTCATTTATTGATCATTTTTCTTGGCTGGATGATGAAAGTTTTATTTTGGCTGGATGCTTATAAATGAAAGTCTTTTTTGGCTGGATGCTAGTAAATGAAGAAACAGTGGTTCTATATATATAAGGGAACTGAACTTTGCACAAGTTGTATTTTGATTTTGGCGCAAAAATGAAATGTTTGTGAAATTTGGCTCCTTATTTAAATTTTGGTGCCAAATTTCAATTATGGTGACAAGCTTGAAGTAACTTGACTTTGACATGTTTGGTTTTTTGGTTGAAGGACAGCCAACTTGGTTGATTAAGCAAAGATAAACCCAGCCAGATTCTGAAGTCCCCTAATTATGTTGTTTAATCTACTGTTAATTTTGTAATTTGTTCCTTAACAATTAAAACCGTGTATAATTATTAAATGGAGGCATGTCTCCATAAYTAATGGTTGTTTAACAACCTAATTTTTGTAATCTGAATTTTAATTATGGTACTTTTTGGAGGGAACAATTAAGGGTTTCTTAAGAGGTTTGTTTTTTTGGAGGGAATCATTAAGTAAATATAGGGAATGTGGTCCCTTGTTTACCCACTAATTAATCTTCCCTCTTTCCAATCTTCAAGGCCCACAACAAACAATATATTCATTGTTTAACTTCCTCCTTAATTCTTGTGCCCTCAAACAAAGGGAAGAATATATGTAATTGGAAGGAGTATATGTTAACATGTTCAGATTTATTTCAACTCAAACTAAGGTACATTCTAGATATGGTACATTTCCCGACCAAGGTAGTCACATTTTCAACCCTAACACATATGTCACCATATGTTAAAGCATAAATGTTACCATGTTAAATCAAGGTAACTACACTCAAAAATAGGTACATTTCTCTAATAAGATCGGTCACATTTTCAACAATGATATATGTCACAATGTTTAGTCTATTATGTTCACATGTTAAGATTCATTTTCAACACCAATTGTATTTTATTTGGGTTTCAAGAGAGATGACATGATTTGGATTTTTTTTTTTTTTAGAAAAAAAAAGGGGTGAGGAAGTGACGTACTGATTATAGGAAGACTTTGCATGGGCAAAATTGTCCAATCAGTTATTAATTAATTAACGCATAATATGGGCCACTTTGATCCATATAACATAATAATGTGGTAGGAATTTGCTCCGTCTTCACCTTGTGACGGATAGCGTCCGTCACAAGGGAGACTAATTGTTCATAGACAAGGAAATCATTAACTGATGGACTCAATTTGGAATACAACAACACGCATCTGATAATAAATACAAATCCAACTCCCCAAAGAAAAAACAATCTTACAGAAAACAACATAATCCTCTCTGGAAATCCAATAAATCGAGGTTTTAGCAGTAAGCAATACTGATACAATAGTAATGTAGTACATCTCTGATCTCTCTGCCACGCTTCTGAAACAAGCATAAGAAAATTGCATTCACTAGCAACATCCAATGCGACTGGCGAGCGTCCACCAAATGTAAACAAGCAAACCATGTTCCGAGAATGATGATACGGTCTGCTTTCAACTCAACTAAAATACTTGGCCCCGCTTTTACTACATGAATGAGCACGCTGAACACACGTCTTGGTTGAATTAAATATACAAATCCATAAGGCAGAACCAGTGTACATGATAACGATCCTAAAACAGCTCCGTCAGCTGTCGTGCTACTTCTGCAATGAAAAAAACCACTTGGGGTCATAACATTATAATCCCTTCCATCATAGAGTAAGGTATTGAGGTCAAATTTAAGAGAGATACAAGTGGGCACAAACCAAGGGGGAGGGTCAACAACGGGTGGCAGCATTTCATGTAAAATATACTCCCTCCTATAGTCTTATTCTATATTTTCTTCCCCTTTTATTTTTCCACAAGAAATAAGAAAGTGAATTTGGACCACACAAAATCCACTACCCCACATCATTGAATTTAGACCACTCATATCATCCCAAAAAAGGAAATAGGAAGAAAACCCGAATAACCGAATAAGGAAATAGGGAAGAAAATATAGAATAGGAGGGAGTAGATGAGTGGGTACACTAAATGGGAAAAATTACTCTCATTATTCTTGTAAATATCATGTTTTCATTAGGGCACATTTGTCAATAAAATTACCAAAAAAGAAATAAAGCAAAGCGTGAGGCTTAGTGTGAGTCAGCCTACATGAAATGTGTGAAGCCTATTCCTGGACAGAGAGAGTGTAAAATACACCAAATCAGAAAGTGGTGGAAAAAAAAAGCAAGTATAGGGTGCGTGTACTTTTATGCATTTTAGGAGTAACCAACATCAAACCCACTTAACATAATATACTGAAATACAAGCAAATACATCAGAAGACATGGAAAGGACCATCGCCACGACTTGAATCTATGTTTCTTAACTTCGGGAATTGGGAAATAAGTTACACAAGAGGGGGTTTGGAATTAGAGATGAGTTGGATTGAAGGGTACACGGACATTATCAAGGTATCAAACTACAAATAATGCATATATAGTATTATTTGAAGGGAAACCGAGTAATTGCAGTCCTTCGTGAACATATAAAGCCAGATATAGTTTGAGACTTGAGTGATAATCAAAGAAAGACTAGAAAGATGCTCTGATGATATCTTTACTCCTCAATCATCAATACACAAAAATGTCAATGTGGCTTTCTATCTAATTTTAAAAGGCGGTAAACAAGAGAAGCACCAACAACACCTATAGCAGGTATTGCCAGTCATTCTGGGAAAGCATCATTCAACAGCTAGCAAGAACCAAAATAAATATGAAAGGGAACATAAAACAACGCAAATAAATGTTCAATGTACATACCCTGAAGAACAGTTGGTGGCGTCTGAAATTCTCGCCAAACACTCAAGTAAGAGTCAAGGTTCATATTCAGCATTTTGGCAGCAAGGTATGCTACACCCGCAGCAATTTGATTGGGCTTAAATTGAAGCCAAAGTGAACTCCTAAACCTGCCCAACAAAGAAAGATTTTAAGGGAGGTAAATTCGACACAAGGAGTGACATGGTGATGATGGGAGAAAAAGGGGTGTACAGGTGAAAGAAGAGTGACAATAAAGAAACAATAAACCAGATCAAAAAGTAAAATAATTCTCAAATACGGGGAATACCTTTGAAGTTCAACACATTGAGATACTAGGACAATTACATCCCCTATACGTGGGCTATGAACAAAAATGCTTTACACACAAATGACTATCTTTTCCAGCAGGGTTACAAGAAATAACAGGCCAAGACATTTCCTTACCAAAGCAAAGCAGCAACCTAGTTGAACTCTTCTGCTGGACTGCTGATAAAGAGTATGAAACTACAATAACATCTCATAACCTTACAGGGCAAACAAACTTTCCATGCTTTGCTCCAGTGTACACGTATTCCAGCTTATTCAAAATATTAAGATGCCAAACCACAGCTAATATAACAGGTTCAGCAAGCTCATCCACAGATTTAGATGAGGAGAATTAATGATTCCAAATGCCTCTACATTTAAAAGAAATGAAAACACAGCAACCATCCACAACCTCTTTAATCCTTGGGTATTGCTCAAGCCAATAGTCACTGTAGTAATAATATCTTTTAAAGGTGTTCTCATTTCCAATAAAGCCAAATACTCCCTATTCTGATTTCGGGACATGATGCCTAGTAAAATGGTTGTGGAGCAGCAGCCGAATGATTCAATGCTGGACACAATTATCAGTCTGGACATTCGGAAAAAGAGACTGTGTTTTAATATAGGGTAAGGTTGTGTACATTTTCCACACCCCAACCTTATGTGAGACTGCGAGAGCTCTTGAGTCATAGGGGTAATGTTGTTGTATGGAAAGAAAAAGGTGAATATACTAAATACAAGGATAGGGAAGTGAGCTACACCGATACCTACCAACATAATAGCAGTTACTGAGGTACACTCAAATGAGGAATCTTTCGAGTATAAACAAGTGGCAAAGCACATAAATCAATGCTATTCTCAGACTAAATAAAAGCCTATTGAATAGTGAATCAGTGGTTAGATCTTAGCAGAAAATAGAGGAAGAAGATTTAGTTCAGGCTGATGACGTATGTTTAAACTATTTTAGTCTATTATAGTCAATTATGCAATAATGAATTTACGTCAACCCCAATGGCAGGAAGAGTGACAGAAGACATGATTGCAACACAGCTGAAACATGAACTATGAAGCCCTTATATAAGAATGAATTACATTTTGCTTCCGGATCTAACAGAAAAGGTAAAGAAAAGCAATATTATAAAAATATGATTTAAGCTCGTCAATTTACTAGAGAGCCCTGTCCAAGACGGCAAAGGGACAGGAAATATATATATATATATATATATATATATATATGTGTGTGTGTGTGTGTGTGTGTGTGTGAGAGAGATATCACAAAAGAAAATAAACAAAAAAACAAAACAAAACGTTCATTAAAGCCCACGGAGAAGAGGCGTGTTGTTTAAGTTACTATATAGGAATTCCATAAAACAAAAGTAATGCAGTAAGACAATAAATACTTAATCTGCTACATTATGCTCTCATCAGAACTTCGATAGAAATATATGTAAATAACCAGAACAAAAAAAGGTATGTTGTCATTGCATATTATCAGACCAAAAGATAGTAGAAAGATCACAGCAATCAAACGAAGTTAAGGAATCACCTTGCGCCGTACACCATTGTCAGACATCATAGGCATGCAAAGGACAATAAATAACTCCTCCAGTAATAACATCTTCTAATAATTTCAATATATACGAAGATGGTAATTTAATTTTCAAATTCATAAAAAATGTGCAAAGACATTACCAACTCTTAATGTTTTTTTCTGAATGGAGTATGTGATGCAAAATAAAATATATTTGAGCTACGAACCTCATGTTATTCTCACTTTTAACTCTCGGCAGTTCAAAAGATGATAGAAGGATACACAAGACTCGAGCAAAGTTAAGACATCACATTGCGACTTAAATGCAACTCAATCGAAGTTAAGATGATAGATATCATAAATATGCACAGGAAACGAGAAAAAAAATGTCATTCTTCATTCATAACATCTTTCAACAACTTAAATATAAGAACACCATAATTTAGTTTGCAAATTTACAAATGATGTGCAAAGATCCTTTTCCAAATTCTATATATATGAGCTCCGATATTCCATCCTTCTCCTTTCTATTTATTTCTCAATTTTTAAATTTCAGAAATATATATTCCGGTAGTGCAAATAGTAACCAAATCTACAAATATTATAAAAGCCACACTAGAGAAGGAATTTTTTAACCCACTATATCGCACACCACTTAGAAATGGACTAAGAAAAGGTGCATTTAGTAGCATATCACATGTGCAGGCATTCAGGCAACTCAAAAAGTGAAGAACGGACAAAGTGCAAGGAACGATCAAGCCAAGAAAAAGTATTTGAAGAAGAATTACAGTAATATAATACCAATTATAGCTCAAAGAAATGAATTTGAAGACGTCCAGACAAGAAACAACATAAAAGAATGAAAAAACGCAAGAAAAAGACAAGTAAAAAAATCCTTGTGAAATCAAGAAACTATATGAAGCACATTCTGACCATCAACAACATTAACAACAAAGTCTTAGTTTCAAAATCATTTGGGGTCGGCTAAATGAAAAAGATAATAGTACATTACAAGGAAACAAGATTAAAATAAGGCGTCAAAAGAAATATATAAATAAGTGTGAATACTACGAAGGATATGACACAAAAAGATGTAGAAAAGACAAAAAGTGTGAAGAAAGATCAAGATAAAAGTTTTAGTTCCAAAATCATTTTGGGTCGGCTGGATAAAAAAGACAATACATCAAAAAGGAAACAAGATTTAGAAAAGGCAGTCAAAAGAAATATATAAATAAATGTGAATCGAACGAAACATATGACACGAAAAATTTAGAAATGACAGAAGTGTTGAGAAAAATCAAGATATAACCCTAAAACACGGATCATGGGTGCCAAAAGAAAACCAGAAATATTTCCACCCATAAACAGGCTCGACCAGGCCAATTACTAGATGAAGGATTCACTAGGAAAGAAACATTAAAAATGCTGACTAACTGAGGACATCCAACAAGTCATTACAAAATACAAAGAGTTGCCCAGAAAAAAATCACAAAAAAAACTGAGATCTGCCCATTTTTGGAAGTTTTGCAAGACTCAAGCAAGAATAATAAAATGTCCGCAATCTTTACGAATTTAAGAGAATATAAACCTTAGTCTTAAAATCCGATTACTTAGTCTTGGAGCTTAATGTGGGCTATTCTTTTTTATGACTTCTTTCCTAACGAAAAACTTACCAGGTCTCAAAAATATTGTTCTGCTATGTCAATATAGCCCTGAAAAATCACTCTAATACAAAATACCCAACTTCAGCAAGGATAAACTGGAGTTCAAACTTCCCTTAATCACACACAACTTGCAAGTCCAGAAATTTCAGAAAAAGTTTGGACACAAGCAATACAGCACAAGAGTCAGACTGCTCATGCTTACCAATGTCTCTGGAACAGAGAACTCGTTAATCAAAAATTTAACCTCATCAAGACAGTGCCTATGCCGGATTTTATCATTATTCATTATTAAAAAATTTAACCTCGACAAAAGAATACAACACAATAGTCGGATTGCTCAAGCTTACCAATGCCTCTGGATCAAGTGGCTCCAGAGAACTCATTAATCAAAAATGGAGATTTATCAAAAGGCCTATGCCGGAGTTTTTCATACTGGCCTCTGTTATCCAAAGGCAGTCTTTGACTATGTCAACACCTTCAGAAGTCTGGGAGGACAGGAATGTATGGTAAAGTCCCTTCAACTAATCAAAATATAAGGGCCACATGGGAAAGAGGAAAATAGAAGTCCCCATTTGATTTCAACGTTACAAATCTATGACTTCTATCCCGCCAGTATCCTCTCAATATATCTAGAAATCTTACATCAATATCTGCTGAACAAAATTCATATATGAATCCAGACGTCCTAAGCTTTCGCTTATTCAGGACTGGGCAGCCGGAAAAGTTTCTAACTGGTTCTACAGTCTTTTGTCCTCCCTCCCATTTTGGTGTCAGTTAAAGTCGGACACCAGTAAGAATGGTTGAAAATGTAGTCAAGTCTATATGTTATAGTCAAAGACCAGCCTGACAGATACAATCATGGTCAAGCAATCCATAACACATCGGCAAGTCAACTTCAGATGTAAAACACAACTTCATGAATCATGACAGCTTATCATTCCGCCAGCTAAGTATATCATAAGACGAGCATCTAATCTTGTGCATACCCTGCAATTATTGGCCATGGCCAAACAATCAATAGTTCAATACTTGGTGCATAAAAAACATGATGGCTGCTCATGAAACAAGAACAAGATTGAAGGCTCTTTCAGTGAGACTAAGTCGGAAAGAAACAGCACGAAAACAAATCGCATCTTCAAACGTTCTTGGAGTTACTACCAATCAGAAATGAACTGCAGTTTGATGACACATCCGATCATCTATCTTAAACCAAAAGGCTCTGCCAGTAATTAAACATAGGACCTCCAAGATTTCATGTAAAAGGTCAAAATGGTAAGCGCATTCCAGAGCAAGAGATGCGTCTCTTCTAACCATTTCAGTGTATCATGACCATCCTAAGAGAAAACCCAAGATTCAAAAGAAACGACAAATAAGTGTTGGAAGTTTGTAACTTGTAAGATCATGAACTTACCCCTCATTGACCAAGCTTAATGCCAGATTCACCACAACGGTTTGTGAAAGACCTAGCTTGTTAATGATGGAAGTCAAAGGATCATATGGGTGGTGTACATTGAGCTCAAAGTTTAGAGTAGTTAGTATCAGCTGCTCAGCTTCTGTTATCCTTTCTCGATACTGTTCAAACCAATCCTACATGGACCAGCTTGATCATCAGATAACGATTAAGACAATTGGTAGAAAGGTAAAAAAAGAAAACAGGTAGCATATCTAAAGTAGTCATGAAATAAAACACAAATGCGAATGGGAAGAAAAACGAAAACGACTTCCTAAAAAATCACATCGAATAATTTGTAAATTAACATGAAGGCAGAAAAAAAATATTAAAGATACTCACAATAGGGAGCATATATGACAAAACGCTAAGATCCTGCTTATGAAGAATTTCACTGGATGCCTTCACTACATCGTTCAAAGGCCGGGCTGTTTCCTCAGATTTTGCGGCAAGAAAGAGTGCAGCAGCAGCAATCAACTGCAAGAAACAATATTAGTGAATCTATTACAGCACCAAAAAGTCAAAACAGCTAGGACAAAAGTAAACCACCACCAACAGGGGCAACAGCTAATAGAATCTGGGGAGTGAAGAAGGAAACACATTTCATAAATACGAGTAGTATGGAGCAGTTTATGTGAGAAAGTTTTTTCATTGTAGTTGCATAGTTTGGTAATGGTTGGTTTTATATTTAAGCTGCTATGAGTATGCAGTCATCTGCCGCGTTATTGCAAACAAGCTGCAAGTGTAGGACGCACCACGGCATCAGAATGTCAAGCATTACTAATTTGTGTGAAGTTTCATACTTTTAGCCTAAAATGAAGTATCAAAGTTTCTTATGAGAAACATGACTGGCATGCAATGAAAATGAAGTATATCAGAGCAATATAGTTCATTTGCTACTCGAAATTCCATTACACTGAAGATTAAAGGGAGCTAAAAGAACTCACAAATCTATCATGACAGGCATGGGAGCGTCGGATGAAAAACCGGTGGCATAACACCATGGCAGTACCAATTGTTGTTTGAGGCCTGCAACCACCAAAAAAAAAAAATAAGCTTTAAAAATTAAGAGTTTCTCAAATGAAAAGATCAAAAAACACCGTTTCACATTAATCCTAATGTGCCCTGGTTCTATCAGTTCGAATAATATTCAAAGGAGTATCAAGAGATCACAACAATTATAGAACAAGGTGAAACTTACACATCTAAGCGCATCCCAAGGTTCTGAATAAAGGCACAGTAAGAGTATCTCAACCGTGTCTCCTGTAATACATCTATCCCATCTTTTCTTGATGGGGAGAGTCTTTCGATCTCTTCTTTAGACATGAGGGCTTCAAAATCATCATCATCCAAAAATGATCGATCACGTTTGCTTGTACTAGGAACAGAAATAGCCGAAACAGAGGTATTATCCCCATTTACAAAATTGAAGGCTGCAAAATCACTTTCACGGGGTTGCCAATAAAATCCTCCTTCGTTTCCCCATGCGTTCTCAGAAAACTTGCGCCTTTTAGAGGAAGGGGAGGCATTGTGATGAGAAAAGGTCGAGTAATCGTGTTTGTATGCCTGATTTCTAGCATTTCTCGGGGCCTTGTAGGCATAATGTCTATATCCGCTGTAATCATGATTCTGGAAATAGTATATGTTGTCTTGGTTCCCTTGAACAACGGGGTGACCGTAGTCACAAAGTGCTCCTCCTCCTTGAGTTTTATAACTGCGTCGGAACGACATACTTACTGCGTCGGAACGACACATAAAAGTAAAGTTAATTATCAATTGAAGAAAAATCACAAAGAAATCCTGAACCAACTTGAAAAACAAACTTAGATCATACAAATTGGATTGGAAAGGTGAAATTTTGTGCATATAACATCGAATTAAATCTAGCAGAGATGATATATAAAAAAAACAATGGGCAGTTAAAATTGAAATAGTAATAAGAGAGAAATAAAGGAAATACCTGAAATTGAGATGGAATTTGACGCGATCGAATATGGTGGTGTTCAATATTGATAAAGTTGGTGATCGATTATGTTAGGGTTTCGGTGGTGTTTCTTTCTTTTGGGAATTTGGGGGAAGGAAGAGAGAGAGAGAGAGAATGGAAGTTAAATCCAGGTGACGATCGCAAATCGCAATACAAGGTTAGTTATATACGTCAGGTTTCCTGAGTCTCGCCTTCCCCTTCCAGTAGTCTCCAGTCAATTGTTGTCTTGTTGATGCTCTAAGCAATAGGGAGCTACTAGGTTTGGTGTCCGGGTCCGCCCGGGCTATCTTTACTTATCGTCAAATTTTATTTTCGCTATTTTTATTTATCGTCAAATTTATGTTAGACTTGTTTAACTCATGCGTTTACCATTTATACTGAAAATGTAAAATTTATCAACAAATTATGAGACATATTCACTACTTCCGCAGTCAATATTATTATTTTCACGACACCTCATGTTAATACTATTATATTCACGACTGTTTCTTTGACTACTCACGTTATTTTTACGGTTATATCCATTCCCGTTAATTTTATCAAACTCTTATATATCTAAATAAATAAATATTTTTTTTAAATTGAATTGTAAGCTAATTTTTCATATTTTTTCCGTTGTTCCTACTGTTATTTTCAATACATTTGTTGTGACTGTTGTTACTTTCACTACTCCCGTCGTCATTATCGTTTCTTTCACTACTCCCACATTTAATAATGTTAATATCATTATCCATCGTTCTTACTATTACTTGCAAAACATAATCTATATATCTATATATATTATTAAAAGAGGCTTTTTTCGAGCAATATTAGAGCGTCCACATCATCTTTTTTAGTTTTAGAAAAGTATATTATAAGATTTTCCAAGATTATGACAAAGATGCTATGTAATATTTTTAATATGAAAGCTGTATTTTACATAAAAGAATTTTTTTATTATCAATCTAACAAAAAAGTATAATGCAAAACATTTAGAAACTTAGATATTTAGATTCGTTGAAAATGAGATATCTCTACTTTTCATATGTTTACTTACACAACTATTTTCATGTAAGCCCCTCATATTTTGGCACCCACCCACCTAAAGGTAT
>VHZZ01022202.1:9390-19600 GCA_009801015.1 Silene noctiflora | reverse complement strand
CAAAGTACTTTAGCCACGGAAATTTAGCACTTGCGCCACAAATTTAGCCGTGGCCCAAGTGCTCAATTGTAGTAGTGCACGGTGGCTGCCAATTGTTTTAGCAAGATTCCTGACAGGGAAACTACTTGCCTGATAAGATGTGCAAGGTAATCTAGCTCAGCTAATTATGCCTGATAAGATTGAAACGAATATATAATAACAATTAAAGAAGGAATAACACAAAGATTTGTACATGGAAAACCCTTATGAATTGGGAAAAAACCACGGGCACCAAGCCAGGAGAGAGTTTTCACTAAGTTTAGTTGGGATTTAGTAGTTTACAATGCTAGTATGAGCGTATGGAATATTAATTGTGTGTGTACATTTGTGTATTAGTGTTCTATTTATAGGCTTCAACAGTGCAATTGATCATTGGCCAAAAATGTGGAA
The DNA here is from genome assembly GCA_009801015.1 of Silene noctiflora. Lineage (NCBI taxonomy): Eukaryota > Viridiplantae > Streptophyta > Magnoliopsida > Caryophyllales > Caryophyllaceae > Silene > Silene noctiflora. Next base: position 19,171 of record VHZZ01022202.1, on the reverse strand, counting down.
GTTGTTGCTTTTTAATAAGCAACGTGCCTTTTGTTGTTGTTGTGTCGTTCCTTGGTAATAGGCCTTGTAGACTTGTTATTCCACGAGAATAGGAACCAATATTCTAGCCGTTATTCCACCTCGTGACTATTACTTTCAGTATCCAATGCTTGTTTTCTCTATCCGTCATTGATATTGGGTCATCTTGACTGGCCTAACCTGATACTCTTCTCCTGGCTGATGCCTGCTATGCCAATCCCTGCATTTGTGATGCCCCTGGCAGAAACTGACCTGATAGATCATTGAGATGCCCTGGCAAGATTTATCCTGCTCAACAGAAACCATAATGAAACATAATAAAATGAATAACTTTAATTAGCTGATTACAAGTCTCAAAGGTACAATACAACTCAAACCAAAAAGATGATAAAAGTAAAGATAATATCCGGCGGAAGCCTAGACAACAAACTGGTGACGACTCAGCCCTGCCAAACCCCGCAACAACATCAACGTTTATCATCACCTACTAAACCAACTGCTAACCATCCCCAATGGATCACCACAATTTTAAAAACATAAACGGGGTGAACCAACTGTACAACAATACGACATAAAAATAAAGCATAAACATCCACAGTGAACTGCAACAACCAACTCCAAACTCCAAAGTAACCAGTAACCGACTACACACCGAGGTGTGTAGCCCTGCCAGATTACCCATTACACCAGGTAAACTTCGCCGCCAGTGGAGACCGCAACCGTACCACCTAAACCCTCTCATCGCAACGAGCGAACCCAAGTCCATTAATGTGCACATCCTCCTTGCGTCGAGAAACACAAGAGGCGAACAATGGGGTGAGACCATCTCTCGAAATGACTCACAATATCTACAAAATATCACCATCATAACTCAACCATACAATAATCATAAAGATCTTCACATAATATGCATACTAGTACACAACCAACTGAGTAGGGAAAACTCTACTTGAAAGGCAATCCACGCAACACACCGAATCGGCCTAGAAGGCTTCCTCTACAAAATCTCCTCCTTGAATTATAGAAATTAATCAATTAACTGAACATCAAACCTAATCTCCCAAAACCCCCAAATCACCCCATTAGGGTTTGATCAATCTAACTAAAACAATAAAAGACCATGCTGGATAACTTACCCCGACGATTACGAATGCAAGGATGTAAAGATCCCTAAAAGTGATGAACCCTAGCCTTGGAATGATGAAGATAGGTGGAGAAGCAGTATGTCGTTCTTGTTTTTTGTGAAAAGTGATTAGAAACTGGTTATGAAATGTTTTAAGTTAAAATATGATAATATAAGCTTCTCGATCTATCTTAATCAAACTGCAGAAAAACCCGTAATAAACCGGACACTCGGTCGAGTACAAGACACTCGACCGAGTCTGACACACTCGACCGAGTGCCTTAAACTCGATCGAGTACGCCAGACTCGTCTGAGTATCAACCTACTAGCTCGAGTGAACAAAAAACAGAAGCCTGACAGAAACCCCATACGAGCTACTCGGTCGAGTACCCCGTACTCGGCCGAGTAACCTAGGACCAGAAATATGATGTATTACAGTCTTCCCTCCTTAAAAACGAACTTCGTCCTCGAAATTCACCCTCATACTTGTACTCAACTCTCATTCTCGATCCTCGACACTAACTCACCCAACAACGCCTAGCTCAACAACGGAGCTCATAACATAGCATCAACTGTAGAATTCCCTTATCTAATTCCACCAATAGAATCCTTCGAGCGAGAACGATTATCACAAAAAAATGTTACATTCTACCACCCCTAAAATGAACTTTGTCCTTGAAGTTCACTCTTACTCATAATCGTCATCACCCAAAACCGTCAACACTATCGCAACCATACCTACCCACAACCTTACTCCATAACCATACATACTACTAAAAGCACCACCATTACCTTTAATAATATCAACCACGAGTCCATCCTTATTCTACACCAAGACTCGAACCTTCCAAATATACCGTAACATGCATAACCATCAAACTTTCTTTGTCGCATCCTACTACCCTTAAGATAAAGGTTACGTCTTTGTAACCCAACTAGTATAATATCCTTAGCTATTCCTTCACATTATCACCCTATCATGTCACAGATAACTGACTATAACCCCAACACCGACCACCATTCCCATATCCAAGTCTCTCTTTCTCTAACAGTTCCATACCTCTACTCACTCCGCACACCACCAAACATATACCACAAAATCCTCAGCATAACCGCTACTTCAACTCTTCAACATTACCGCATAACCACATTCTTTTCTATACACGCACCTTTCCCCACAATCATAACTCACGATCCACAATGTTACACACACACTAAATCCTCAAATCTCCCTTTTTACTGTCGCCAAACCCATCCTTAACTTAACATGATACTACTCCCAAATCTCCATACGTACTTCCCCGATAGAGATTATGAACCACCTGAAGCTTCCAACTCAGTACTCACATGCTCCACCAATTACTTGCCACAACTGTGTCAACAAATGCCTTATCTAACATAAGATCTAAAGTACTTCAACAACATCCCACAAATATGTTTCACCAACAAGATATCAGTGTAACTATAACAACAACGACCACATGTGCAACTTTCTTCCATATCATAGTCTACTCTCACCCACAAGCCGAAAATCACAGGAAATAGCAGTAAACAAAACAACAATCTATAAGCCCACACTAAACTGACATATTCTTTCAAAAGCTCGTCTCACAAGCATCCCGCCTACTCCACCATCACCGATGATGACATCGCAATACCGCCACGTCGTACCGCAACGTGAAAGTAACCGCAATACAACACGGAGTATTGTGCCTGGATCGCAACCTGGAATATAACAACCACATTAACAATAAATAGAGCCCGGACACAACGATACACAACATATTACCCTTTCTGAATATCGTCCTATTGGACCACGATACCCAACATATTACACCGAATAACAAGATAACGACTTTATGAATGTCATACCATAATACTACTCATGAGGTCAGAACCTCACACAATCACTTACACATACCATAAACCCGTAATCAAATCTAACCAGCCAATCCTGATCACGTAAGTTACCACTAGAGAATGGATATCCTCTACCCGAGGTTAAACTCACATTCATTGCATTTCACATTCTCTACTTCACGTAATTACCATCAGCAAAAATATGTGACCACATAACCAATGCTTAAAAAACGTGCTTTCATGTATACTAGCCTAAGCCTTTTCATAAACAACCTCTTTTACTCTTACGAACTATCCCCGATCAACAACTCTGGTAGACAACCCAACAAAATTTTACCTCAATATCGATTCCAGTACTGCCTTTGATTAATAAGTAACCTAAGCTGTGCTAGTAACAATTAAAAGTTGCCAAGCCCTCATTGCTGTATCTTATGTCGCTACCAAACACCACCGAAAATCATTAATTAAATCTCTTAATTCTCCAGCCAACTTCCCACCAAAGTCATATACGATGTATTCATTCTACCAAAGTCTTACTCCCTTAATTCCTATGGAATCCTAAATATCATGCCATCTCTCATATCCTATGTAACCTTCAACTCACATCCTCATACTTGATTCTTCTCATGTCCCATAACTCCTGTCAACCGCCACTCAACTCACCTGACCTCTTTCTGTTCCATTATACTTACCAACACCACATAACAACCCAAATCAGTAGTCCCACTACTTAGTCCATTAGTATCCACTTATCTCCTCATTGCTCCCAAAATTCAAATCCCATTAACTCGTATCAAAACATCTCATTCGTGCTTATCGATCATCTCTCTCATCGTGCTACTCGGTCTCACTCACTATCAATAAGTTCTACAATCAATGATTACTTTTCAATTATCTATATTCCCCTTTAAGCATAACATCACTCTTAATTCATATCCACCCTCAAATCATCCTAATCTCTACACATAGCAAACCTATAAATCCATATTCCACTACTAATCAATCTAAATTCTCCAGGTACTATCCCCTTATATCCTTCTACAACGGTATCTTTTCGCGTATATCTCTAGCCAACAAAAATACATTCATAAACTTCCATTACTTCTTACCGATTCCAAATGCACTCATTCATATATCTCATTTAAATATTTCATTCTCACATCCCTCATTTCCAAATTTTCTTTCTCACATTCCCCAAAATTACTTTACCACTCACGTCACCACTCGACCATAAAAGCGTATCATAACTTTACTTAGGCCCACGACTCTATATCACTCACTATAGCTCACAAAATGTGTTCCTTGCCTCAATAACCTCGTCACTTCACTTCCTCTTTCCACTATCCATCACATCAATGTATAACCATATGTCCTCCCCACCAAACTCATACCCATCATAAGGTGGTACCCTCCACGTCATAGGATTCAGTAACTTACACATCAGGACCAACACATACATAAAGTAATGCTTTAATACTCAAGACAAACATACGCATGTAACCTACGACTCAAAACAAGACATTAACCTCCCCAAAAGAGGGTACTCGTTCGAGTACAAGCCACCCAGTCGAGTCCCATATGTACTCGGTCGAGTGTAACCACTCCAGAACCTGACTAGATCTACAAGAAAAACGTACTCGGTCGAGTACACTATGTACTCGGTCGAGTACACGCCACTTGATCGAGTGCCTTGCACACTCGATCGAGTCAAAACTTCCAGAACTTCTGTCTCAAAACACCAATTACGCACTCGGTCGAGTATCCCATACTCGGTAGAGTCCCCCTCACTCGGTTGAGTCATGCCAAGTTCGAACTACCCCAATGCTTAAACAAACATAAACCGTACATACCCTACACGTTACGAACTCAATACTCAGATATCTTATCCAACCATACTCAACACCTAAATACTTAAACCACATACTCCACACATCTTCCATTCAAATCACACATATATATCATCCAACATACATATAAAACAGATAAGCATACAACAACCCCTTGACACCCCGTAGTGACCGGTTCAAAGTTGTAAAGGCAAAATGCGGCCATAAGACGTCTCCCAAGCCTTTGCGGTAGCTCTAAACAACTCCTACCTGGGTTCATATTATTTAGACACCCTATGTTCATTTTGTTTAATTGGTTTTAGGTTCCAAAATCACCGCTCTGATACCACTTTGTAACACCCCCATATACCAAGGTACCTTACCAAGCACTACCCCAATGTATAAGGGTGCTACCATCTCGATTTCCAAAGGTAGTGCACATCATAGAAACCATAATGAAACGTAATAAAAGAAATAACTTTATTTAGCTGATTACAAGTCTCAAAGGTACAATACAACTCAAACAAAAAAGGTGATAAATGTAAAGATAGTTTCCGATGGAAGCTAGACGACAAACTGGTGACGACTCAGCCCTGCCAAACCCCGCAGCAATGTCAACATCCATCATCACCTGCTAACCCAACTGCTCACCATCCCCGAATGGATCACCACAGTTTTGAAAACATAAACAGGATCAGCCAATTGTATAACAATACGACATAGAAATAAAGCATAAACATCCACAATGAACTACAACAACCAACTCAAAACTCCATAGTAACCAGTAACCGACAACACACCGAGCTGTGTAGCCCTGCAAGATTACCCATCACACCAAGTAATCCTCACCGCCAGTGGAGACCGCAACCGTACCACCTAAACCCCGCTCATCGCAACGAGCGAACCCAAGCCCATTAATGTGCACATCCCCCTTGCGTCGAGAAACACAAGAGACAAACAATGGGGTGAGACCATCTCTCGAAATGGCTCACAATATCAACACAATATCACCATCATAACTCAACCATACAATAATCATAAAGATCGTCATATAATATGCATACTGATACACAACCAACTGAGTAGGGAAAACCCTCCCAACCTGAAAGGCAATCAACACAACAGAGAAAAACGGCCTAGACGACTTCCTCTACAAAATCTCCTCCTAGAATTATAGCAATTAATCAATTAACTGCACATCAAAGCTAATCCCCAAAAACCCTCAAATTACCTAATTAAGGTTTGATCAATATAACTAAAACAATAAAAGACCATGCTGGATAACTTACCCCGACGATTACGAATACAAGGATGTAAAGATAAAGATAGGTGGAGAAGCAGTACATCGTTCTTATTTTTTGTGAATAGTTATTAGAAACTGATTATGAAATGTTTTAAGTTAAATCATGATAATATAAGTTTCTCGATCTATCTTAATCAAACCGCGGAAAAACCCGTAATGAACCGGACACTCGGTCGAGTACAAGACACTCGGCCAAGTCAGACACACTCGACCGAGTGCCTTACACTCGATCGAGTATGCCAGACTTGACCAAGTACTAACCTACTCGCTCGAGTGCACAACAAACAGAAGCCTGACAGAACACCCACACCAGCTACTTGGTCGAGTATCACGTATTCAGCCGAGTAACCTGGGACAAGAAATTTGATGTATTACAGAGCATAACTAAGTTTTCTATCACCGCAACTTTTTATTCTTGTTACCATTTTCTTAGTTAGTCTATTACAGGCACCTATAGAAAGCCTCTTGCAGGAAATAGGAGTACCAAGATATTTAAATGGAAATAGGTCAGTCCTAAAATCAGAGAGCTTGATGATCCTAGTTTTATCAGCCTAACACTCCTTGTTCATATCAATTTGGAATTCCCCTGATTAACTTTAAGACCATAAGCCTCATTAAATGTTTTCAGGGCTCTTACAAGAATCTTAAGGGACTAATAGTCAACCCTACTAAAAATAAGCAGGCTATTAACAAGCTAAGATGGCATAGCTTCAAAATTCTGCATAAGGGATGGAAATGAAATCATGCTTGGTAATGAACACATGTATTCTAGTCAAGTATTCTACACATATGATGAACAATAAAGGAGACATGAGGTCTCGTTGTCTAATTTCTCTCTTAACCTTAAAACAACCAAAGTGGGATCCATTTAAGATATGAGATCCCCATGTTGAAACATTTGTTATACAGGAGGTTGGTGTATGCGTGCTACCGTGTCGATCATGCTCTGAAAAACCTTCTTGTGCCCGATGTGGAGGGCGAGTACTAGGGGGTTATTGCGAGGATACACGATCCTCCCATAGTCTTCACCCGTCAACACCAAGTCTGGTATATTCGGCATCACCTCCATTAGGTTGTTATCAGCGAAGGGTAATCGTTGTCTTTAGGTCTCGGAGGTGGTTTTTATGCCCTCGGAGGTGATATTTATGCCCCCGGACCGAGCCTCTATTCTTGTTCTCATCTCCCCCGTGGATCATCATGATTTCCTGGACTTCCGAGTCGCTCAACCTCTCCTTGATATGTTTTGGTTTCTCGGCCTCATTGTTCTTTGATGGCATCCGAGCCTTGAGTTTTTTGAAGTACCCCTGCTTGATGAGTCTTCCACGCCATCTTTGAGTTGCCGACAATCCTCTATTATATGTCCATTTCTCTTATGGTATCGTACCATTTGGATTTGTGTCTCACATGATTCATCTTTTGGGACCTTTTCCAGGGGTTCTTATCATCCGTCATCGTATATATCTCATCTCTTCTAATGTTGAGCGGCGTACATGACTGATCACGTGGCAAATATATGGGACACGGTGGCCGAGCCGACCGAGTATGTTCAACTTCTTTTTTATGTGACTGCCCTTTCTTCCTCGAGACTCATCATCATCATCGACGCGACTCATCTTGGAGGGTGATTCCCCGTAGGTTATTGCATATTCCTTCTCCAGAATATAACCATCGGGGACGGTTCGAGCCTCTTCTATCTTCTTTAGCCTTGTCTGCACCATCTCACTTTTTATTGGACCTGGTAGCAGGTCGTGTGAGAATGCGAACACGGCCATTGCCTTGTCGAGCTCCTTGATCTATTAGATCTTGAGGTCGAAATGCCTAACATACTCACGGATGGTTTTTTTTTGCCTTACTGAACTTGGAGCAGCTCTATAGTTTCCTTTTCATTGTATTTGTTGCTGGCATAATGGGACACGAAATTCTCTTGCAGGGTGTGGTAGCGGTCCACCGACACATGTGGGAGGTTTTTGTAGCATTGTTGGGCCAAGTGCTTCAGCGTCATTGGAAACACTCTGCACCATTCAACATCAGATTCCTGACGAGTTGGTAATCTGGGTCGAATGATCATTTGAATGTGATGGCTAAATTTTTGAAATAGCCCATTGTTATATCCCATAATCTCGTTAATGAATGGCGACACAGTCGGCATGAAGAGATTTTTGGTCAAGTCTTTAATCGATGTGGTGCTCTTCCCTCCACTACTCTTGGTCCCGTCTCCCTTTGTGGGTTTCTCAGTCGGGTTGTCGACCGTACTGTTGTTGGTGGGCTTGCTACTATGGTAAGGAGTGTTGAACCTGTATTTGCTAACCGTGCCCCTATTCTGTTTTGCCTTAGTTTCGGCTAGCATTCTTTTGAAATACGCCAGCGCTCGAGCCTCTTGGCCAGGAGTTAGCTATGGCTCTTCGATGTCCTCGGTTATGACTGTGACCAGCTCACGATCTGCTTATTTTCCCTCACGTCAGCCCACCTCAGTCATTCTACTACCTCCTAGGACTGTGTCTTGGTCGGTCTTGGGAATGGTTGGGATCCCGTACTTAGGATTTGTGACTAGAGTGGTGGTATTGCTATTGGCATCAGACATCTTATCTTTTTAAGGTAGAATGTTTTTGAGCACTTTCGTGTTAATTTCGTCACAAGAGGCACCAATTTTTTCGAATCCAAATTTACTCAATGTTTAATAAAAATTACAAAAGACTAATGAAAGTTTTGTTATCCGCTATGCTTGATCCGACGATGATGCTCCTTTAGTCCTTGGACTTGTTATATTCCTCTCGGCTGAGTTATTAAGGAAGCCATGCTTTAGTATTCATATTAATATGTTATAATAATATGCTTTAATGTTGTATATTTGCTTCTACGCATGCTTGATTTGTAATGTTAATCTTAGTTTATTGATCACATTCTAGGATTAAATTTGTTATACGATCTATAAGTCGAAAGGCACGGATTTGTATTAGAACTAGCATGCTGTAGTAGATCAACCTAACTCCTAGTGAAAGCTTGTTAGGACCCGATTTAAGGCCGATACTAAAAGTGAAAGCTGGGTATCATTAGGCTTAGGCTTAGGCATTTATCTTTATTTGCACCTTTAATCTAATATGTTGTAACTTGTTATTCATGCGTAACCCAAATTCCCTAGATTCCTTCTCATCATATTTGTTGAATCATTTTATAATTGCTTTTCATTTATTTAGTTGCTTTTATTTACATTTTCTCACCCAAAAATATAAACAATCCCAACTCCGATAAATTCATAACAACTCGATAAARCTAYCGTTTCTCTGTGGAAATCGACCCCTTTATACTACATTTGTTTGTTGTACCTAGGGTATTTTTTATAGGGTGCGACACCTAGTCAGGTACTAGATCGAGTGGGATTTTTGATGTTTTCAGGTAGAATCCTTGCCACTTTCGCACTCGGGCGAGTATGTTCTGTACTCGACCGAGTGTATAAGACACTTGACCGAGTGCCTCTGGGCACTCGACCGAGTGCGTTGTTGGGAGGCTGTTTATGTTATTTGAGCCGTAGGCTATGTGCTTATGAGCATTTTATTGTATAGTAATGATGCCTCCAAAGAGATCTGCCGCTTACATCAAAGCTTCTGAGATGTCTATCGACGAGGTAGCCAGGATGATCGAACAACAGGAGGT
>VHZZ01022192.1:7520-18336 GCA_009801015.1 Silene noctiflora | reverse complement strand
CACAAAATAGAACCGACACAACAAGCTAGAAATCATACCATTTGTAAGCAGCACTTGCATGACCAACACCACAAAATTAAGCAAACCATCAAACATGTGGACTGTATCCGCCAAACACCGAGATGGTCACACATGCATGCAGCAATGTATGCAACAGGACTGATAAAGACAAAAGAATAGATAAGAGTAGACAAAAATTATGAGAGAAGAAACATGGAAAATGGCTCAGTTTAGAAGAGAAAGAAAGGAAAAAGCGGAGACAAGAGAGACGAAAAGACAGATCCATAGACAAAGGCAGACTAAAAATAGAATAGAATAAAAGAGAGGGCAAAATTGTCAATAATATCCAAAGTTACTGTTCCAGGAACAGTAGCTGAACTTGGGGTTTTTTAAAGGGTAAGGATCTTCAAGGTGAATCAAACAAGATCCTACATGACCATATTTCCCTCCTTTTTCTTATATATCTCAAGGAATCGTATAAATTCTCTTTGTTATGAATAGTGTGAAAAAAAGAAATGTTGTATTTGGAGTTGAATGGAGGGAGTATTTTATAACTATAAACGTTTGGATTTTTTTTGTAAAAGTACTTGATATGTAATTTAAATAAGCGATGATAAAACTTGGCCTTGACTATAACTCATTTTCATTTCCCACTTAAACTTATCTTCTAATCATTCTCTTTCAACAACTCATTTCTTGTCTAAGCAAATTATGTCCAAATACTAAGGACACGCGTCGGACACGTGCCCAAATAAATGAAGAAAGTTAGACACGGCTTTATAGGCGTCCGACACGTTTAAGCGTGTGTCCAACAAGTGTCGCTGTCCGACACGGCGTCAGACACATGACAACTGGTTGAGAGGAGTGTCCGTGCTACCTAGCTCTAGGTAGATAGACATAGTTGCAAAGTACGAGTATCAAGCAACTCATTTCAAGCACATTGAAGCCTCTTATGACTGTCTTAGTTTGGTCCTTCAAGTCTGCGGTCTTGTTAATGTGCACCATGATGCCAAAGGAGCTTTATCTTCTATTAGCAGTCTAATTATGTCTTTTCATTGTTTTTCAATAAATCACTGTTTTAGGATACTTAATAGAATGGTTCATTCCATTACCAAATCAGTTTTAAAGTGACCTCCTATTTTAGCGTTATGTAAAAAAAATAAAATAAAAGCAACTCATTCCACATACACACCTAAACTATAACTCTATAAGGAGAAATATGCACATGATGGTATGATTGCACACGATTGGTATGGTACATGTGTAAGTGTGTAACTAATTGCCGCCAACGGGATACGATTGTCGTGCTGTGACATGTGACTTTGTGGCTCATGCTTCATGAACCTCGTATAAAACCTAGTTAAGTTGACCAAATTTACAATAAGTCTCCAACGATGACATTAATAACAGTCCTAAGTTTAAGATAGATCAAATATCTTACCACTTGTGTATATAAATTATAAAATTACGTATATAAAACAAATACATTATCTCTTTATATAGATAAGTGGGATGATACTCGACCCGTCTTGATGATTAGCGTCGTTTTAATTGACAATTTGCGCCATATTAAAGACTACCAATTGCCAAAACAAAGGCCGACTATTCCAAGTTCAAGTTCCAACTATAAATTCCAACCATAATTAATACAGACAAACTATTGAATTTGCCTCGTTTATAACCTTTTCACTATTGACAACCACGTTCACAACATGTAGTATTCCGTATCTGTTTCCATTCTCGCCTTAATCATTTAATGTTAACCTCGTGATTTTTTTATTACTCGTAATAAATTGTTTTATACTAGTATAGATTCCGCGTATTTGCGGTATATATATAGACATTTTACTTTTTACAATATTACTTATAGGTTGATGAAACATTGTTTAATGCTGAAAATTTTATTTCATTTTAGTTAAAAGGTTAAATTTTAAAGTTTAATGCTGAAAATATTATAGGTTAATGAAAAATTATTATTTTTTAAATGAAAGATTAGTTAGTTTATTAATTAAAGAAAATCTATTTTATTTCCATATTTAAATTGGGGCATTTTGGAGGGATTAATTTTTGAGGATCTTTATTCTTCTAGTAGATAGGAGATTGCATTTGTGTAAAAAAAAAATAGTTATTTATGGTATAGAATAATTAGGATGTAAATATTGTGAAATAAAGTAGCTGACATATTGRGTATTCATATCTATAGCAAATGAATTTATTTTAGTATGTGAAATACTTGGGCGGGAAAAGTGAGCGGGATTATTTGGAGGAGTGTTATTCTTTTAGTATATAGGGGATTATTTCATATTTGTAACTGTATTTTTCTAATATGTTTTCTACTGCAAATTGTCGTTATCTTACATTGATTTATTTGATTTATTTGAGTTATAGTCTTCGGTATCAATCAATCAATACTATATATATATTTCTAAACCAAAACTATATAATATTTACATTAGAGAGCACCAATACTAGTATACTTGAAAAACAGATTCAAACACGACCCTGTTAGTGAGTAAAAGTGCTATTAAAAGATCCAGTTTCTGATAAACTTGTTTAAAACCGCCTAAACCAAGTACAGAGTATTTGTGAATTTACTATAAGACTGTATTTCAAGAGATTTATTAGTTTTAATCCTGTGCAAAAATTGCACGGGTTATTTTTAGAATTATATACAAAACATGATCAAGGTTCTGGTTTTTATAATTAATATAACTTACGCTATATAATTTAAGCTAAATTAACAAAAAGAACACTTTTATAAATATTAGGGTTATGATCATAATTTTGTGTAAGAGTATTTTTTATTCAATAGCATCATCTGTTTGATAATAGGTGAAAAATGAAAATGGGTAGTTTTTTTTTAATGGTGGGATCATGAGACTAAAATCATGTAGCCAATGAGAAATTTTTAAAAGACTATCTTTTATATATTGAAGATTTTATTTCTGGAAATTTTGCATCGTACTCTTTTATTTTTACGTTTTCCTAATTGTACTCTCCTTTAACAAACTAATTTTGACCAGCAATCACAATTAGTCACGATTTTCAAATGAGGCGATATTTTTTTTAATAATAATCTTTACGAGATTTTCGGTTCGAAATAAAAAATCTCCGCTTTCTGAACCCGGCCCGTCCTTGGCCCGCCTATATAGTAAAACAAATTACACAGGCCCGCCAACCCGACCCTCCCTCCACTCGTCAACGGACTTGGCCTGGGTCAAACATTCTTCCAGCCTGGCCCCGCCCGGCCAAGCCCGCCTCTCCCTTGGCCGGTTCAGGGCCTTGCCAAGTGAGCCCAGCCCGAGGACATCTATACTTGCAAGAGATATAGTCAATCAATTTTTTTTGACCAAGAAACATTAACTGACAAAATTTTGTTGTCTGCAAGTTCAGAAAGTGACGATTTTTACATTAACCATGTTGAAACTACTTTACTGAAAACTGCACAAAAATAATACTATATTAATGTACATTATTGTGAAATCACAAAAATTTTGGTGAGACCAAATGAGTGGGGTATTAACATAGCATTATCAAGCATATGAACGTGGATTTTTACATGAACCATCAACAGTCACATGACTTGGTTTCTCTTAAGACGGATTATTTTGGTCAGAAATAATAAGACGGAGTTGTAAGATCACTTTACACTTAAATGTGATTACTTTTAGAAAACAAGTTATCATAAGCCGTAACAATAACTGGACCATTTTGATTACATTTGACCACAAAATGATCACAAAACCCGTCTTATTTGTTTGAGACGGAATTGGGCGTCTGAAACAAGAATTTTGCGCAATCACATGTAATAGTCCTCACTAGGTTTGTCTATATATAACGAAGTACGTAATACATTTTTGACATGGATAGTACAATCATCACACAATCAACACTCTTTGTCCAAACCAATACACACCCTGCTATTCTGCTATAACAACGGATAATAATGAGTTGGTTTAGCAGGCCCTTGTCCCAGTTATTTGGAGCAACCACACAGCATGAGATAACAATTGATGAAAATGAGGATCAAAGTAGCAGATCAAGCAGTTTCAGGAGGTATGTTCCATTTACTGCATCGGCCACGACAACGCCTGAGATTGCTGCTGATGGGAAGAGTAGTAAAGGTGTGTCCTTGACATGGAAAGATTTATGGGTTAATGTAACTGATGGCAAAGGCCAACAGTGTTCTATCTTACAAGGTGTTACTGGTTATGCTAACCCTGGCGTTGTCTTGGCTATTATGGGCCCTTCTGGTTCCGGTAAATCCACTCTTTTGGATGCTTTGGCAGGTTCGTATTTTAAGCATTCTAAATAATTTACAGTCACTACGATATATCAAATCAACCACTCTTTTTATCATGGTTCGACCACATGCTTTAACGTACGGTACTATGGATATTACTCCGTATATGGAATATTTTGACATTGATGTTAATTACAGTAAGTTCTAACATTGAAAATGTACGGCTACACAATTTAGTCTGGGCCAGAGACTCGTGAGTAGAGCTGGTAACAAGCAAGTCTGACCAACCCAAGAAACCCGATCCCAACAGAAGTAAACTAGACCTCACAAAACCCGGAAATATTGCAAACTGAACCCAACGCGTAACTCAAGGTTAACCCGAAATGTAACCCAACCCAATCCGAGATGACCCCCCGAAAGACAACATGAAAGATGAGATAACTCGACATAGTTGCGAAATATAACCCTGACATAAACGAAAAGTTAAGGCATTATAAACAATCTTTTATGTTATAAATGATACTCCGTAGTCCGTATTCAAAGTCCATAACACTAAAACTTATACATTAGTAAATGTTTAATTGCCATATAAACAATCAATTATTGGCCTATATTGCTCGTCATAGATTCAAAGTAATCACTGACAAGTGACAAGTACGTATTATTTACCATGTTTTTAACATTGACTGCCGTTATAACTTCGCCTGATAGTGACCAAAATTGAACTCGAACGGGTAAAACAATTGGAAAAAGTTGATTCAATGATGATTTTTTTTTTTTTTTTTCAAATGAGCGCAATATGCCACGGTGAGAATCGAACCCCGACTTCATTGTTGAAGTAAGAGAGCTCTTACCACTTGAGCAAACTCTTGTTCTCACCCGATGATGAATTGAGGAGCGAAACAAGGGAAAACCTAACCCAAAGGCCAAACCTGACTTGACCGGAGAAATTATTAGAATGACCTTGACCCGATAATGCACATGATAATTAGTCAACCCGATAGACCTGACCCTTACCTAAGCTACAAATTGCCTCGACTAAGACGACCCATAAGGGACCGAATATGACCCAACCCGGCCTAAGCTACCCAATTGCCACCTCTACTCGCGTGTGAGCTATTCGTTGATATTTAAGTGTCTGCGATTGTGATATGTTTCCTATAGGAAGATTAGGTTCGGACATCACGCAAAAAGGGGAGATTTTGATCAATGGACAAAAACGAAGACTCGCTTTTGGAAGTTCGGTGAGAGTTACATATACCCCATAATAATATATCTCTATAGTTAATGTTGTTCTATTTCGCTAGTAAAATTATGTATATATGTATGTTAGGCATATGTGACTCAAGATGACGTACTGATGACAACACTTACCGTGAAGGAAGCTGTGTACTACTCAGCTCAACTTCAATTACCGAATTCCATGGCTAAATCGGAAAAACTAGAGCGCGCTAATGAGGTGATTAGAGACATGGGATTACAAGGTTGTTTAAACACAAGAATTGGAGGTTGGAATGTGAAAGGGTTAAGTGGAGGACAAAAGAGAAGAGTTAGTATTTGCATTCAAATATTAACAAGGCCAAAGCTTCTCTTCTTAGATGAACCTACAAGTGGCCTTGATAGCGCAGCATCGTACCATGTCATGAGTCGCATTGCCACACTTGCTGGACAAGATCGAACAACGGTGGTGGCCTCAATTCATCAGCCGAGCAGTGAGGTTTTCGAGCTCTTTCATAATCTCTGCCTTCTTTCTTCTGGAAGGCTTGTTTACTTTGGTCCTACTTTACTCGCTAACGAGGTATGGTTAGCCATATCTAAATTTAATCTACATTTCTCGACCCAAAAACCTTATTAAGCATATTAAGCATGCATATCTGAATTGTCCGTTTATGTCATTTTATTAGTTATCAATTACCTTATCATCAACTCGTAATTTTCAGCTAGCTTCAAAGGTTTGAGCTAGTTTTGGCAACAGAGCCATTATTGTTGATTACTTTCACAATATGTTGGATTAACATTTTATATGTGGTTTTTGTTAATCAGCATTTTGCTTCAAATGGTTTCCCATGCCCATCTATGCACAACCCATCTGATCACTATCTCATAACCATCAATAAGGACTTTGAGGTAAGGGCTTAGCTTGCAATTGTATGATTTGTATCAATCCAAACATTTTTAATTATGATTAGTACGTAAGATTTGGCAATTAACATTTGGCCTAAGAAAAAAAAAAAAAAAAAAAAAAAACTAAAGTGCACATAATTTCCTTCTTATTTTAGGATGTTGAACAAGGTGGTGAAGTATCGAGCACACAAGCAGCCATTAAAGCTCTTACGAATTCATATAGATCATCCCAAACTTACCAAGAGGTTCAACAACACTTATTCGACATATGCCAGCAGGTAAAGAGTCAACGTTAACAGAAATAAATTAAGAGATTAATAGCTCAACGGATAAAAAATAAAATATTTAAATGTAGCGGCGTGTCTAATGGAACTCGCAATTATGTTTCAATGAAAATTTAAGTATTTCTTGACTTTTCTTATTACCCTGTGACATGACCCCCATGGAGTCATCGTACCCTTTTTCTCATTCAATGATGTAAAGCCTTAGAGGTATGTAATCAATGCGGTTTGAGCCAAACATGTCCCGATTAGTACGTTGTTATTGTGGTCCATACACATAGGCAGGTTAGCAAGATTGGGACTGATTAATTTGCTGATCAACGAAATACATGTGGAGATAAACCTGTTATTTTGTGCACCAGACAGACAAGCTATATCGGACTGATAATCGAAGCTGACCCAATATCAAAATTTTTGGAAACGGATATCTGATCCGACTTGTTTTATAAGCCAAAGTACTAAGAAATACTCCGTATTCGCAGGGAGGAGGATCCATTGAATTGAAAAGGAGCAATGCAAGTTTTGTGACACAATCAATTGTTCTTACGAAGCGATCATTCGTGAATATGTTCCGTGACTTGGGATATTATTGGCTTAGACTCGGAATTTATATTGCACTTTGCCTTTGTGTGGGTACTATCTTTTATGACATTGGCCTTTCTTATGGTTCTATACAGGTGAACATTATTGCAGGAGTCAAATATCACATCTTGTTAGATTAATAGATTATTATTGTTTTAATTTTTCTCTAATAATTGAGAAATTGTATGTGAATTGAAATTGACAGGCTAGAGGAGCAATGCTTATGTTTACGGCCGCCTTCTTGACTTATATGACCATTGGTGGTTTTCCTTCATTTGTGGAAGACATGAAGGTGAAAATGAGAACTTACTTGCATCAGTTACGTATATAAGTTGTTGCATAGGCCCGTCAAAATTCAACCCTACCGAAAACCCACCTCGTGTTTCAAAGATTAAGAATTCATAAAACTTGACTCAACTTATTTCTGCGTCAGGTTATGACCCGCTGTTTACGAGTCAAAATCAGTTTGAGTTGAAAAAAATGAGTTATTTCTAGGTCGGGTTAGGGTCGTTTTCAGGTTGGGTCGGGTTTTGACTGTCCTACGCCTCACTTGTCCCATATAGCATATTATTACCTCCAAACAACTATTTTTGTCTTGGAGGTTTAGTTGTGTCTTAATCGTTTGCAATTTGAAAGATATTTGGTGGCGAAAGGGAGTAATATTCACCTCTCCCATATTTTACATGATGTTCGGCATTCATTTTGTGCGAAGATTAAGAAGTAAAATAATATGTAGATGAAAATAAAGGTAAAAATGTGAGGGCACGAGACCTAACAACCACAAATCTCGGCGTCACCTCTCACATTTACTCTTTATTATTGGTGGTCCCGACTTATTATATAAGATGAACTCATTATTAACTCATTATTATTAGGGTCTCCACTTATTGCATATGAGAGGGTGACGCTGAGATTGGGCGCCACCCAGAGGCGCTAACTCATTTTTCAAAAAAAAAATGTGCAACATCTTTGTAAATATTGCATCTAAGAAAACGAAGGGAAATCAAGTATATAAAAAATAAAGAAAATTCTTTTTTATCTAATAAAATATGGCATAGGAAAAAAAAGTAGAAAGTGAAAGTGCGGAGCTAGAATTTTAAGTCAGAGGGGGCGAAAGGGATAAATGAATAAGACAACCTCGAAAAATTTCGAAAATTTTACTAAAAATTTCGAAATTATCAAATGACAGCGGGAGCGAACCCCGTAGACCCCTCCTTACCCCTACCCCACCCGCCCCCACCAAGAGTTTGTTCCCTTTCTATATAAAAATAAATAAAATGAATAAGACGAAAGATATTTTTTTTAACCTCTTGTTCTGTCTGTGGCTTGACTCGACTTAGTACGGAGTTTAACTAATCGGAGTATATTCTCTTTGTTTCATAACATGTAGATATTTGAACGAGAAAGGCTCAATGGTCACTACGGCGTGGGTGCATACGTACTAGGAAACACATTTTCATCAATTCCGTACTTGTTGATCAATTCCCTTATTCCGGGAGCAATGGCATATTATCTAGTTGGTCTTCAACCAAGATTCCAACACTTTGTCTACTTTGCATTGGTGCTCTTTGTAAGCTTGATGTTGGTGGAGAGCCAAATGATGATCGTCGCGGCCTTAGTACCGAATTTTCTCATGGGTATAATAACGGGTGCCGGGATCCAAGGCGTGATGATACTTAACGGAGGCTTTTTTCGCCTTCCTAATGATCTTCCTAAGCCACTATGGAGGTACCCTATGTACTACATTGCATTCCACAAGTATGCCAATCAAGGATTATTTAAAAATGAATTTATGGGATTGAGATTTCAAAATCGTCAAGTCGGAAATGAGGTGTTGAAGGATGTGTGGCAAATTGAAATGGGGTACTCCAAATGGGTTGATCTTGGGATTTTGTTGGGTATGGTGGTGATTTATAGGCTTATTTTTTTGGGATTAGTCAAGGTTTCCGAGAAGATAAATAAGCCTTTTGTTGCATCTCTTAAGGCATGTTATCAAACAACATCTCACCCAAGTTGTGCAAGATTAAATTAATGTTATTTCTTACTTTAAGAAGGCTTTACTAGTCATTACGAGTGAGGTGCTCTTTTATTTGCTTTTGATTAAAATATCCCTCACAAAAAATAATAAGACAAGCAAATGATTGAGACGTAAGGAATAATTGTTAGTAAGACCTATTTTCGGTGTCCGATGCCATCTAGATTTCCTATCTTTACAAAGAATAAACTGATGTGAGCATAGTCAAATTTTTGAATAAGCTGAAGAAAACTATGTTGCTTATCAAGGTATAGAAAAAAATATCGTTACCTCATAGAAGCAAATATTTTTATTTTGGAGTTTAAGTTAATATTTAAATTGTATTCAACAATTTTCTATCTTGGAGGATAACAAAGGAGTACTAGTAAGTAATTTTCACTTGTAAAAGGCTGTGTTACATAAAGTTGTAATTAAAATATTGTCATTAAGTATTTTTACATTTAATAAATCTGCTATTAAAAATTTTTGTATAAAGACAAATTATGAATCACCTATACTAGTTGAGGATTCATCTTTTGTATTTTTTATGAAATTTGGCTTAATACAAAATTTTATATTGGTTTAATACAAAAAAAAAGACCAATAATAATATTGAGCGGGAATTTTTAAGTAGTGTTAATATTTCAGTATATACAGAGGATTATTGATTTATTTTTTTCATGAGGATCACTTGAAAAGGATCGTATCAAATGTATGGGAAGTTTAAGGGAAATATTGAGTATTGTGCATTTAATTCCAGTTAGTGTATTTTTTTTTACTCAAAATAGATCGACTACAATATATTATTGCTGAAAATAGAAGAGGATATTTATTAACTGACTACAATATATTATTGCTGAAAATAGAAGAGGATATTATTGCGCAGGAAGCAGTTGAGCGAGAAAAATGAGCGGGATTACCCTAAACTTGTTAATCTTTTAGTCTATAGAGAATAGGGAATGTTTGAACAGAAACTTATTTTTAACTTCTTTTTTTTAGTTTAGAGTATTCAATTAAGATGAACAAAGAGTATTCTTTTTTCCCTAACTCTTTTTTCTCTCCTTCCATTCTCTTTTGTTTTTCCTTGTCCTTTCCAATATTTTTCTCTTGGCTTTTCAAAGAAGCAATGCATGATTAGGCTATGTTTGACATGCATTTCAGTAGTTTATTGGACCAAAATTTCAATTAAGTTATTTTTGTGTAAGTACTTGACGAATATCTTAGCTTATGTAGCAAATAAGCTAATTGAAATAAAAAGTTACTTAAAAATAGTTTGTGAGAATACTAAAAAATAAAGTAGCATAAACTTTTTTATATTCCTTTTTATCTCTTTAATTGTTACAACAATAATAAAATCATGTCCGTTTATATTATTTTATCAGATATTAGCTTTCTTTTCACCTTGTTTACCAAACAATTTTAATAATATACGAAGTATTAGCTATCCCCTAACTTTCAACTATCTTTTCAGCCAACTTTTCAGTTAGTTTAACCAAACATAGTCTTAGACAGCAAATCGATGACACTACTTCATCGATCACCGACATTTTATTTATTTTTACTCATTCTTAT
>VHZZ01022188.1:18621-28746 GCA_009801015.1 Silene noctiflora | reverse complement strand
ATATTTTACGAAAA
Source organism: Silene noctiflora (assembly GCA_009801015.1). Taxonomy (NCBI): domain Eukaryota; kingdom Viridiplantae; phylum Streptophyta; class Magnoliopsida; order Caryophyllales; family Caryophyllaceae; genus Silene; species Silene noctiflora. Next base: position 28,732 of record VHZZ01022188.1, on the reverse strand, counting down.
TAATATTTAAAATTATATTTACCGTAATTAATTATTATAAATAGCTTAAAATAGGAATTAATTATTCTCGGGTGTTACATTATGCCCATCAAGTCCTAATCCGTTTGACAACTTCAAAGCTAAATCTCTAATTCTACCGTTTTTCAACACAATTTAGTCTCACTATAAAATTCATAATTAATTCAATAAAAATCCAAACGATGCAAGACCAGTGGAGTTGGAACCCTAAGACACACATCTACAGTTCTTGTGAAATAGACTTTCCTCAAATTCCAGATTTATCAAGGTTTTCTTGAAAGATTTATAAATATTGACGAAGTCCGTCACATATAAAGTATCGGTTCATAAAACAAGTTTAACATATGATATTTGATCAATTCCAATGCCTAGAATTATAAAGACTATTCAAAGTTAATGTATACAAAAGACCCAACTGAGTATCAATTTATAAATTAGGTTTACGAAATAAACTTTAGACTACTAGTGCACTCACGGATTCTCAATCGACATGTTCATAACAAATTTATTCTGAAAAATCTACAAGGCCAATTGTTACGACATTTTACAGGCATAAACTAGACTTGAAAATAATCTAAGTCTATTCTTTACGTTTTTGAAGATAACAAATTAACACGGTCCGATTATTCGTTTAACACAACATACAGATTTAAAGAGTTGCTGTAACTTTATTCTTTAATAAAATCATCACAAATTTAATTATAGATGATTATATTTAATCTAGACATGATTAGGTGATGTGATACGAATATGGCTCTCATTTGGTTTTGGACTATGTTCAAATTATTTTTGTTCATTATTTTATTGTTGGACTATGTTCAATGATTTTTTCTTCATGCTTTGCATTTAGACGTCAAACATTAGAGTCTAGATTCAATGTAGGTACCTTTTTCTTTTAGCATAAATAGAGCCCTTTGGCCATCATTTGTAAACACAGGGAGAGAGAATTGAGATGAAAACAAAATTACAAATTTGTAATTCGTGATCGATGTGTTCGATCCAAATCGTTAGAGTTTGACGCGATCAAGCTTTAGCCCGAGTAATATTCAATAGGTCTTTAGTATTCTCACCATTACTCGTGTTATAGGTCTAACACCGAGTAAATATCCCATTGACTTGAATTCTACACATGAATTCAAGGYAAATATCCTTTTGTTTTATTTCGTCAGTTATTTCGCTTCCGCGTTTCGCATCATAAGTGGTATCAGAGCTTCGGCTCTTGATTTCCATAAATGATTTGAGTTCTAAGGAGGGTCAAGAAGAAAGTGACAAAAATTAAAGCATGAATGACCTCAATGGTGAGAAGTGAACCCTTCCACCTCTTATCCTTCAACCATTCCCTCATCAAGGAAATGTGAATTATCCTTCAACTAATGAAGGATTGATAAATCAAAGCTCTATCATCATAAAATTTGAAGGAGATGGAAGAGAGTGGAAGCCTCCGGATGAATATGAGCCATACTTTATACCTTGTGTTGACAAGAATCGTTGGATGAGGAAGAGGATATACTTTGTAATGAAGTGAACATGGTTCTACATATGCTTGTTTGAGGCTTATGCTCAAGCCTTTGATCGATTGTTGAGATCATTGAGTAACATGGACAATGCTAATTGGAAAACTTACATTTAAGTTTGGTGGAGTCCTTTCTTAAACCACAATTTGTAAGATATTCTATTATATGGTTTTAATTCTTGCATGCATTTAGCGTTTGTCTTAACCCCCACTTGGATCGTAAAGGATGAACCTCAATTGTGAGGGTGTGCCAAGTTCGGTTTGGGGAAGTTAAAGATTAGTCATACCATTTGAGAGTTAATTTGGCTTCTCTTTGATGATAAAGATTTTGAGTCCTAGGTTCAGCAAATGATCCACACCTTTGCAACATGGAGGTGACTATCTGTTTGTTCCCACCAAAGAAAATCCAAATTGACAATCAAATTTCATTTTGCATGCATGGCCTTGTGGCCAAACTTCCCCTTTTTTTACACTATTAATAGTGTTGTAAGTGGTTTGGGGAAGTTTGAGCACAAGCAACCCGAGTCAATTCAAATTGGCTCTCCTAACAATAGAAAGCATGCATCACTTTAGTTTAGATTAGTTGCATCACTTGTAATATACGACATATAATTACATTTACTTAGAGCACGCATTCATTAAAATTATGCATTATGTCTTTAATTTTATAAAAAAAAAAATCCCTAAAAATTTTAAAATTCAAAAAACCAAAAACATGTTCTTTATTTTAGTAGAGTAGAATTGTATATACTTGTGTGCTTTTGTTCTCTTCTCACATACAACACTCCATTTGAGACATTAGCAAGGGAAATATGAAGACCGCTTGGTACGATCGTTCTAATCCCTTATTCTCTTCCATTTCTTTTCATTGTTCATATGAGGAGGATGAGCTATTTGTTGATGAGGATGTTATGGAGTGTTGTTATGGTTTTTGTACCTATGTGTTGTTGGGAGTTTGCATTTAGATTACTTGTCATATAGTTGGTAGGAGCATGCACATTACTTGTATATATGTAGTGGCATTATGGCATGTAGTTGTATTAGTATTAAAATTTTGTGAAAATGTCTAATTGGGAAGCTCGACAAGTGTATATAAGACCCTTGTAGATACTTTTTCTCCTTGAGACTTCGTTTGCTATAATACATTCAAGACACCCTAAGTTGTGTCATACTATTATCTTTTGTCTCATGAGCTAAGACCTAGTCAAGGGTTTGCATGTGAGTCACGTATGCAACCCTATGATGTGATATGGACTTGGTTAACTTGTCTAGTGGGCCTTGATTGACTTGGTTGTTTGGAAACCCAAAAATACTTTCCATTAATAAGTTTGGAATACTTATTTCAAAAAAAATTGTTATGTGGTATAATTTTAATTGTCAAGGAAACCTCAATGTTTTGAAAATGTTGAATTGCCGAGAAATTTGATGGAGGCATGCCACTTCGATGTGCTTTGGAGAGAGATCCGTTGAATTGGGCACCCACACGATTGTGAATTCAACTACCCAAAGATAGAGTGACTATCACCCTAAAAAAATCAATTGTCTAGAGGTTAACTGGTTTCCTAATAAGCGATTGCCGAAAGCAAAGGACATTAGCAAACAAGGGACAAACACCATCCAATGTTTTGAAATGTGAAACGCGAAAGTTGAATGAGGTCAAATTTTGAATGCTAATCAAATCCACTTTTGTTTTAAGAATTGAGCATTTTATTCCGAAAAATCTTTTGTTATGCCACCTTGTTGAGCTTGGGATGATCCTTGACCTTTAAACTTGTAAAGAATCTGAGACTTGCTATGTCATATGCCATTAACATCATAGGTATCATCCTTCCATCCCATTCGATCGCCCTTGACAAAAGTATTTAGCGATTGTGAAGAAAAGTAGCCTAGTTTAACACCACTTGGAGGTGACTTGTTTGAATCCTCTTAGATCTAGTGGCTAGAAGAACTAGTATCTATGATGAAGTGTGTACCCTTTTATTACTTCCCTTTTAGTTAAATTTTTGCCAATTAGATGAGGAATTTGAATTGGCTATTATTTTGTAGATGCATCCTTTGTTTTGTTTTTATGCTTTATATCGGATGCATCACCATTTTGACAAGCCCCACCTTGCCTTACAAGAAAGCATTCTACCTCATGGATGTCTTGTTGTGAGTTGAAGGGGCGGAGTGAGACCTGCTAAGTGTCTCACACCGGCTATGTTATTAGAATAGTTTAAATAAGGGTCATAGTTTTAGTCATCTCTTTACTCGGGACGAGCAAAGGTTCGATTTGGAGATATTTGATGTGACTCGTATTTACGCGCAATTAGTCCCCTAACTAGCCTCTTTGTACATGCCTTTACGTGTTTAATAGGGTTGTTTATTGTCTTTAGCTACCTATTTGCTATTCTATGAGGTTTTGGTGCTTTTGGTAGGAGAAGAGCGCCAACCTTGCTTTATTGGAGCATTTCAGAGCTAAATTGACCGAATACAATGACCAAGCATCAAAGAGGAGACCGAGACTAAAGGACTTTGTCAATAAAACAAGATTTGGGATGGTCTGGATGCTAACCCCCCACGAGTTATGGTTCAACAATGACGATAAGAGAGCCACTACAAGAGGAAATCCCACGGACCCAAACAAAGAATTGCTTGTTGCACACTGAAATTATGATAAATGGAACAACGTCCAATAATCAAGGGGTCTAGGCTTTTGAATCACTCAAATAGGAGTCCGGATAAGGAAATGGCGCCCATTTTACGAACCGAGGTCTACTAGCCAAGCTGAACAACAACCCGCCCGGGATAGGATCATCCCCCCGGGATAAGAGACTTCTTTAGCAACCCGCTCAAGATGGATTCAACCTGCCGGGGTTGGAGCCTAGAATCAGCATTCTGATGCCTAGCTCGCCCGAGTCCCTCTATAGCTCGTGCGGGGCACTAATCTACCTCACCTATTCGACCTATTCCTATTTTACCCTTTCTAAACCTAATCTTGTACTTACTATATATTCCTCATATGTAATAATTTGGAGATTATGCCTCTTTAGAGAGGATTAGATTATATTAGGTGAGATTAGATTAGATTACTCTCTTAGATCAGTCTTCAATTTTTCCTCAATTTACATTAATCCTTCAACAATTACTTTAATCTTTCAATAATCAGTCTTTCAATATTTTTCTTGCAATTTAGTTCTTCAACAGTTTACATTTGAATCTCTTGGATTTTGTATTGAAGACTAAGTGACAAGTCTTCATCTCCATTCAAGAATCCTCCTTATTTATGTTCATCATTTCCTTTATTTGTTGGTATACTTCTTATCTTTCATTAATCCTTTGTTATTTCCTTTACTTGTTCATCATGCTTAACCTTGTTATAATGGGTGACAACATTATTGACATGCTAACCATGATGTGTAGTGAGTAGTCTTGTTGCTAAGGTTAGTGGGGGATTAGGGGAGTAACCATGGTTTTAGATCTTTCCTTAATGAGTTCATATGAATGATTGTATGTTGTGTTTTCAACTTATGCACATGTTATGTTTGATGAAATGCTTGATTGACAACCTAGCATGATTCTATCCTTTCAAGAAGACTTTTAAGATATAACCAACTCAAGGATTGTTAGACCATTCATATAGTTGAATAGGGAGAATTAAGTCGTTGTAGGTGTCGTAAGCTATAAACTAACTCGACTCCGAAACCTAAGCCTCTCTAGGGATCTTAACACATAAACTAACTCAATCCCAACACAACCATGATTGTTTGCTTGACTCATTATTATGATTAAACCATGATTCCCCTATGAACCCATGACACCCTAGTGTTTGTTAATCATTTGTTTACGCTTATACTTTATTGCTTCTTGTTGACTTAATTCTTGCTATTTCATTGTTTTTATTACTTTAGCATTATAAACCCAAAAACCAAAACAATTGTGACATTGGCACATATTGAAATAGATCGACTTAGAACCCAAAATACACCGTCCCGTGGATCGACCTCGACTTAACTACTTTCTAGTTGTTCGTTGGGTTTATAAATGTGTTTGATTGAGTGAACAACGACTCTGTAATCACTCGTCGGAAAACAACTGCTCAAAGGGAAATAGGTAAAGGTCGGGGCCGTGGTAGATACATGGTGAGATTATCCTCAATCATGGAGGATCCAAATTTTGAGGGGAATAGAGAAGATGAAGGGTCTTATATTGAGGGGGAAAAAGAAAATAAAGGCTCTGGTGTTGAGAAGGAAAAAGGAGAACAATCAGGAAATGAGAACGAGACTGTAAAGAAAAGGAAATGGGTAATGAAAAGGATGATATGGAAGAGGAACCGGGTACTGGGTCCGGGAATGTGGAGAAAGAACGGTCTTTGAACAAGAAAATGAACCGGATACTGAAAAAGAAGATAAAAAGGATGGTATGAAAGAGGATCCAATTGATGACAAGGAAAATATGGTAATGGAAGAAGACGAGGTTGAAACTGATGAACAAACAGAAGGGGGAACTGTTTCTACACGTACAATGAAGAATCTACTACTTCTTCACCTCCAAACAAGGAACTCTTAAAACAACTTGGCAAATCCGTTGCCTCCACTGCCTCACAAAGTGAAATCCTAACTGCCTTGTTTGAAGATGAAAATCCCTCTCACAAAGAGGAGAGCGACGTGAAGATAATATCCCTATTCGTCAAATGATTTCCCGAAAGAGGCAAAGGTTTTCAGCCACTTAAAAGAACAAGAAAAAGGTGATTGAATCCGATAATAAGGAAGACAAACCAAGTGACACAAAGCTTTAGCTTCCACCTATCATACCTTTTTTTCAAGGACGCCTACAAAACATGAGCTTACATTCAACTAGTGGCTCAAAATCTACCTAAGGACACCATAGATCGTTGTGTGTCCATTCTAAGTTGTGTCTTCAACATTGGAAGACGGTTTGACCTCACATGGTATGACTCCTCCCCTGCTTTTTGTTAAAGGCAATAGAAGTTCAGAATTGGAAGGAGTTGTTACCTTTGGCAATGCCGGTTTATGCATTAGAATTGGTTCAATTTTATGCCTTGTTGAGGTTAATGTTGTAGAAGACTGTCTTTGGTAATTAATCAATGAAAACTCTTTGTTCTTACCACCGCCCAACTAGCTGATATCCTCAAAATACCAACCCAAGGTCTTTCTTACTTTCTGAAACACGAGTGGGAAACTTTTGACACCATCACTCCTCTCCAAGTGACCAAAGCCCTTAACCCCAAAGCCATAGATGCCTATGTCATAGAGGCTGGTGACCTTACCACTTCCCAACGGTTCTTTCACAATTTTGTCTTTCGAGTCCTTGCACCCAATAATGATAGTCATGACCGCTGGTCTATCCTCGTGATGTTTCTCATCTATCCTCTCATTCGCCATCTCCCTATCAACTTACCTGCCTTGATGTTCCACTACATGAATGAAACGACCTAAACATTCAAGGGAGATGTTAAACAAAGCACCGTGGTGCCCTATGAAAGTTGGTTGTCCTATGCTTTTGTGCTCTCGGATGTGGTTGATCCAAAGACTATTGGTGTAGAGTAGTTAAGTGATGTTATGAATGACGTTGTGCTGTCCAAAATGTTTTTGGAGGTTCGCAATAATCGTCTGGTACGCAGATTCATATCCAAATGTAAATTTGCAACCTCCACTTCTTCTCACCCTAATCTTGATAATGTGGAAGGTAACCTTACCACTCTTATTTCCTTGGTGAAGGATATGGAGGGCGACATTAATTATCTAAGGGATGAGGTTAGTGAGATCCGGGTCCAGAATGATGAGCTCAATGAGAGGTTGAAGACTTGAACAGGAGATGATCGTGAGGATGATGAAACTGCCTCCTAAATTCCCACCCCATAACCATATATCACCCACCCCGTTATGTTGGATTATCGTTCGAAAACTTTATTTTTGTTGTTGTTGTTGTTGTTGTTGTTGAACTAATCCTTTTTCTTTTTTTTGAACAATTATGGATATGTAACCTTAAACTCTTATTTCTCTTCTTGATGATGTCAAGAGGGAGAAGTAGGTTAAGATTGTGTGCGGGTATTATCTTTAAACTCTTAGGCTTACTTTCATCTTACTAATGTTTTGAAAATCTTGATTAGATGTCCGTACTTAGGTTAGCACTAATATGTCCTTTGGAAACCTTTATCATCTTTCATTATGTTTAATATTGATGTTACTTGAGACCAATTGACCGTGGGCTAAGGGGGAACATTTGATCAATCTTAATTTTGGACTTGCCATCATCAAAGGGGGAATTTGTTAGACTATGCTTGATTGATGATGCCAAGTCCTTAATTACTTAATTATGTGTCCTCTTAATTTCTAATTACAGGTTTAAATCCTTCAATTTGAGATGCCATCAATGCTCAAGGATGATGATCAAGAATCAAGATGGTCTAGGTTTAGTCAAATGTTGTAAGGTTGATTATGGAACTCGTTTTACTTTTCATAGTATCTGCAAAACCACAATGAATGTCACTTTGGTTTCTGGTTCAACTTAGAGGAGAAATTTCCGAAAAATTTAAACAAGTGTCAAAACTTGTTCAAGCTTTCTTGTTTACAAAAGTTATCTTATTTTTTAAATCATAAATTCTTTTGTTACTTGTTAAAATTGAATTTAAATGTGAATCACATAAAAGATGCCAATTCTAAAAATGGGCTACTTACTTTTTCTATTTATAGAAAAAGTTATTGTTCCCTTAAATTTTATGGGAAATTTGTCTTTTCTCTTGAGCCTTGCAAAAACTCAAATATCCCTTTTGAGATCCCTTTACAATGAGATTATACCTTATGCCACTTGAATAATAGAGTACGGGAGTGTGTTGGATCCTTCCTTTACACACTACCCCCTCTATAAATAGCTTGAATCCTTCACATTTATTAGTAAGACTTTTAAGAGCATTTATTCATGAGAAAAACTCTTTGAAAATCATTGAGCATTCAAAGCTTAGTTTTTATTAAGTGTTTTCAAGTTTTCAAGTTTATGTTTTAAAAGTCTTCACTCGATTTTTCTAAAAGCTAAACTCTCCTTGAATCAGTTCATAGTACTGTGGTATTCAAATTTGTTATGTGATCTTGTGTTTAGGTCATATTAGTAATCTGCACGTTCAGTAACATGAACAAATGAGATTCTACACTTTGTAAGCCTATGAGATAGAACTATATTCTTGAAGCCAAGTAGCTTTAAGTTTGAGTGCAACCTAAGTTGGATGGTGTGTTATTTTATTTAAGAGGTTTATTTGTTTGAATAAATTCCTAAACAAAGCAATAAAATAACGGTTAGACGTAGGCTTCAGAGTAGAAGCTGAACCAAACTTTAAAAACATCATGTTGTTTGTTTATTTACTCTTATTGTTCTTTATCTTGCTAGATTCGCATTCTACAAGTACTCATGTCTGTGCAATAGTCTTCCATACTGTTGCTCTGATATGTTGTTCTCCATTGTGAATATTTCTTGCCTTATCAAATAAATATTAGGTGTTAATCGCTCTTAACTCTTCAAGGTTGCTCACGTACAAGTACTTAAACCCAGTTTCTAACAATCGTGCTTGTGTTTTTTTTTTAAGTGGTTAGATGAAGAACAAAGTTAATAAGAGGAGGATTTAATCAATTATTTATTTGTTGCTGGAAAAGAAGGTCCTTGAATGCAAGATGAAGATGGTCAAGTGTGAAAATTCACTTTTCCAGGAGCAAAGTGAAATGCCATTTAAAGAAGCTAATGAGTTACTTAAGAAATTGAAGGCAAAAGAAGTAGAAGAGGAGGTTGCCATCAAGGAGTATTGATAGCGGGATTGTCGCTCACCCCGCATCAAACAATATTTGTAAAACTCAATACCAAACTAATGAATGAAGTAGGGTAAAGAGGTCGATCCACAAAGACGGTTAGGATTGATGTATCGGCTTTGGTCTAGTTTAGTCTAGTCAATCAAAGGTTGGAGATTTGAATAATCTAAGAGCAGCTAAACTAATGTAAGCAATAAACAAGTAAAAGTCTAAAGTAAATATAAATAACTAATTAAAGGGAGTTAGGGAGTCGGATCAATCGCTAGCTCCTAGGACGGGGTAAATTATCCAACCCACAAAAGGTAACAAGAAAGAGAGTGAGACGGTCTTTCGACCCACTAACCAACCAACCCTTGGCCTAATTTCCTAGGTCATGAAAGTCATCTAAAACAAATTGGTGACCTCGAATTTTATTACTTGGTCGAATTTATATTAGCCAGGTCGAATCGTCACCTTAGCTGAATAATTCACCAAACCCTTGGAAGATTAATTCTAGTCTCTAAAATGGTAAAGAAGGAAGCATAATCGTCCAATGGTGGAACTAACTCAAGAACCTTAATCCCTTTTCCCCTAACTAAGGAGTACTGTCTAATCATTATAAAAACTAAATTAAACAAGTAACCCATTAATGATAACGCAAGACTAAACATAATTAGAATAATAAAGGGAAAAACTTGTTAGAAATCATATTTAACATATCACATATGTTGGTTTAAAGTTTTAGTCATAAAAACTTATGGATCTTATGCATGCAAAAACAATTACATAAGATTAAAGAAATCGA